>OX465295.1:167850175-167965175 GCA_949987735.1 Leucophora obtusa | reverse complement strand
GAAAATCGAAAGCGAGAGATTACGTTTTATACGATACAATCAAGCGAAATTGCGCGCTGAAGAATACATTCATTTACGTGATGCTATTAATAGCAATGTTGATGGCAATTTTAATATGAATGATATTGGAAATATGTGCATATTACCATCGTCATATATAGGCAGTCCACGTCATATGCAACAATACATACAGGATGCAATGACTTATGTTCGTGTTTATGGTCGACCAGACTTATTCATAACATTTACTTGCAATCCACAATGGATTGAAATTACTAAATATTTATTGCCTGGACAATTAGCAAGTGATCGTCATGATATAACAGCATGTGTTTTTAAACAAAAACTAAAATCTTTAATTGATTTTATAGTGAAACACCATATATTTGGTGAAACACGATGTTGGATGTACTCTATTGAGTGGCAAAAACGTGGCTTACCTCATGCACATATTTTAGTTTGGTTAATAAACAAAGTTCGACCTGAGGAAATTGATAAAATCATCTCAGCTGAAATTCCAAATCGAGACCTTGATCCAGAACTATTCCAAATTGTGACTAAAAATATGATACATGGTCCTTGCGGGGTTTTAAATATGAATTCACCATGTATGGATAATGGCAAATGCACAAAACGGTTTCCAAAAGATTTATTATCGGATACAATCACTGGCATGGATGGATATCCATTGTACCGCAGAAGATCAACTGAAGATGGTGGATATTCCTTTGTATTACCAGCGTGAAATCAACAGAATGTGATTCTAATTGATAATCGATGGGTGGTACCATATTCTCCATTACTATCAAAAACTTATAAAGCGCACATCAATGTTGAATTTTGTAACTCAGTCAAATCGATTAAATATATCTGTAAATATGTGAATAAAGTCAGTGACATGGCCATTTTCTCAGTTGAAGGTGTTGATAATCATGACGAAGTCACACGTTATCAAATGGGCCGATACATAAGCAGCAACGAAGCTGTGTGGCGAATCCTTTCGTTTCAAATTCATGAAAAATATCCAGTTGTCACACATTTGGCTATACATCTTGAGAACGGACAACGTGTATATTTCAATGAACAAAATGTAATAGAACGATCACTTAATCCACCAAAAACAACATTGACTGATTTCTTTCGGTTATGTCAATTATAAGATAATTATGGTACATTTGCAAGAACATTGCTCTATGCTGAAGTTCCAACCTATTTCACCTGGAACAAACCACAAAGCAAATGGGAACCACGGAAAAGAGGCAAGACAGTTCCAGAATACCCTGGAATTTTTTCTACAAGTACTTTAGGCAGACTGTACACTGTTCATCCAAGCCAACGTGAATGTTTCTACTTACGATTGTTGCTGATTAATGTTCAAGGACCAACATCATTTGACTATTTAAAAACGGTTAATGGCCAATTACATACAACAAATCATGACGCATGCCGAGCACTACAATTGTTAGAAGAAGATTCACAATGGGATACAACACTTGCCGATCACATAAAAAAACAAAATGTATATTGCGGTTTTTATTTCTGATATGTATGATGTAAATTTTAATTATTCCTATCTCATTTTTTTAAGGTAATATAGCTTTGGCAATCGCATCATCAGGAATTGCTGTAACTTTATTAGATGGCGGAAGAACAGCACATTCCGCACTTAAATTACCACTTAATATACAAACGAATGAAAATGCTGTATGTAACATTAAAAGCCATTCTGGTATGGCCAGTGTGCTTAAAAGATCAAAGATTGTTATCTGGGATGAATGTACAATGGCACATAAACATTCATTGGAAGCGCTAAATCGAACCTTAAAGGATTTGAGAGGAAATGACAGACTATTTGGTGGTGCTCTTATTTTATTGTCTGGAGATTTTAGACAAACATTACCAGTAATACCCCGTTCAACACATGCAGACGAAATAAATGCATGCTTAAAATCATCATCTTTATGGCGCAGCGTTACTAAATTGAATCTTAAAAAAAACATGCGTATCCAAATTCAAAATGATCCATCTGCTGAACAATTTTCGAAACATTTGCTTGATATTGGCGATGGAAAAATGCCAATAAATCAGACAACACAAATGTTGAAACTTACAGATGAATTTTGTACTATTATGCCTTCCAGAGATTTACTTATTCATTTTCATTTTTTTCATTTTCTTTATTCAGTCTATGGAACATAATTTCCTTACAGACTATGATTAAATATAAAACTAATATTTATAATTATTTAAAAACTAAAGGCTTTTGATAAAGCTGGAATGGTCGCACCCTTACATTTACAGGCCACAAGGAAGGCTTTAAAAGTTCATTATAGAATTTAGCAGAGATCCCAATTTTAAATGATATTTTCTTTATCAAATTCAAATCAGTATCCCTTTTGACCAATTTATAGCATTGTAAATGGATTTTTTTAATATTAGCATATTTCGCAATATATTCCATTATATGTTCAGCTGTTACACTCGGCTTAAATGAGGACAAATGAACCCATTTTTTATTTTCAATAACTTCCAATTCATTGTTGTTATTGTGCCCAAAAACAACATGTTTGCGCTTTCTTTTTGAGTTTACTTTCATTCATTCAGAATTGTTTATTGGGATGTCACTGTCTACTTTAGAGCATACAGTAGCAGCAGTATCAGTATTGTCAGAATAACAAATACTGTCTCTCCTTTTACGTGGACTATTGGCCTTGAAAACATTAAAATTAACATCACTTGGTTTAGAAGCAACAATATCATTATAACAATCGTCGTCAGACTTTTGCGAACAACAAATACTGGCTCTCCGTATACGTGCACCTGTATGATTACTTGGTTCAGCAGCAACAACTACAGCATTATGACAATCATGTGCATTACCAACAACAACAGCATTGACATCAACTTGATCATTAGAAACATTGAAAGAGTGACGATTGGCAGAATTTGTTGAAAAATAATCTGGCAAAGTTGAACGACCTTTTTGTTTTGTGTTATTTTTCGAAGAACCTGTTTCGGCATGTTTGTTTTTGTTTGTTAAAAAACCACTCTCAATTACATTGTTTTTGTTCATATAGGCCTGGAATTGCGTTTTTAATTCCTTTATCTCATTCGACAAAATTGACACAATAGTAATTAAATCATTAGAATTTCCAGCACATTTATTGCATTTGTAAACAATATTATTCGAAGATTTTAATAGATTAAAGTTATAATCATTATCAACACCAGAACATTTTTGATGAAAATGTCCACTGCAAATTATACATTTAATAGAAACACTACCGACTGAATTATAGCAGCTAGCACAAAAAGTGTTAGACTGCATTAGAAAAACGAACTTGTCTGAACGACGGCGACTACTGAACTGATTCTTATTCAAAATGTATTTCCTAATCTTCAATCAAATTTCAAAAATCATCAGTGGTTGAGCGAACGTGCAATACTGGCTGCAAGAAATGTTGACGTAGATTCCATTAATATAAAAATTCAGAATATGCTCCAAAGTGAAAATTTTACTTTTAAATCTATTGATAAAGTAATAGAAGAAAACGAAGCAGTTAACTTTCCAACGGAATTTTTAAATTCACTTGATTTGCCAGGTCTACCTCCACATAAATTGCATTTAAAAATCGGTTCACCAATTATTTTTTAAGAAATTTAAATGCACCAAAACTTTGCAATGGAACAAGATTAGTAGTTCAAAAAATTTTTGGAAATATGATTGAAGCAACAATTATCAATGGCAAGTTCAAAGGAGAACACATTCTGTTGCCACGTATACCAATGATCCCCAATGACTCTCCAATTCAATTTAAACGGATACAGTTCCCAATACGTTTAGCATTTGCAATGACAATAAACAAAGCACAAGGTCAATCCATGAAAATATGTGGCTTAGATTTAGAGAATTCATGCTTTTCTCACGGACAATTATATGTTGCCTGTTCACGTGTTGGTAAACCTAATGATTTATTTATATACGCAGAAAACAGAGAGACTAAAAATATTGTACATACTTTAGCGTTGCAATAAACTATTAAAAAATTCTATGTTACATTAACATATACTGTGTTTTATTTTCATTAACAAATTTATTTATTAATACCCGGGTGAAAATGATCATATATGCTCATATATTGCCATATATTGTTGCATGTATGATCATATATGAATGATATATAAACATACCTGACATATATGGGAGCATATATGGGTAAATGCATCAAAAAAAAGTTCATATATGGAAATGTATGACACCATATATGATAATACCTTGCATATATTGCTCCATATATGTCATACATCTTCACATATGAATTCATGTATTGTTACATATATGATAATATATGTCACGTACGTCCATATATGGGGTCTTATAAATTTTTATTTTTTATCCATATTCTACTGAATTAAAATCCTTGATTCTTGAATGAATTGGAACTTACATCTGTGCAATAAATAAATTATGATATGCAAATTTAAATTCGTTTAAAAGCAATTTAAAAATTTTGAATTCAGAACATTTTCTTTTTGTTTATTAAGAGCATGTTATTTAATGGAGTGCGACCAAATTAAACTATATCCTATTTTGAGATAAGGAGTTTTTTAAACTAATTTATTGTTCAGACATATTCCTTTCAGAAGAAAAAAAAGTCTTATAAATCATTCATTGAAAAAACATGTTGGGGGCAAACAAATTAAAACAATAAAAATCTCTTAATTTAATTTCCAACAATTGTATTTAAAATTTACTATTTTTTATTATAGCTGGCAGAGTATCCTATTATAATCTATAAAAACTTGGTATATTTTGAAATGCAATTGAAAACGTATGAGATACATCTGGAAAGTTGTCGAATAATCTCTACTTGAAGTACAATAATTCATGTTTATTTTAATCCATTACTTAGTTTAAAATTTCTAAATTGTTATTAGCGTGTAAATTGATGTATTATACGATAGATTTTGTATTATTTAGACTTTAAATTAAAGCAAATTTATGATATTGTTAATAATTTACTTAAACTATCAAAGTTTTTGTTGAAAAATACAAAAAAAATCGTATTTTTATATATGAGCGAAAGTAGGTATATGAGCATATATGAATTCATATATGTCCATATATGATCATATACGGCCATATACCCTCAAATTACGGATCCGAGCATATATGGAATCATATATGAACCCATATATTTAGTCATATATCATCATTTATGACCATTTTCACCCGGGTAGGGATATATTTTTTCTGAATTAAAAGAAAATAGGCAGTGTAAAAATTTGAATATTGAAAGTTAAAATTGGAAATCTTTTAAGAAAAACATATAACTGTATTATTTCCACAATGTGCAACATTGATCAATTTCAAATTTGGACTTCATATTCGTAATTATAGTTGTGTATCGTTAATTATAAAAAAATAATTTTTACTTAAAAAGTAGAAAATTTGTTTTAACCTAAACTACATCTGAATAATAATTTTCTCAATTATTTATTTTTTAAATAAGCTACTAAAAAGCATTTGCTTCGAAGGGGGCTTTTATTAAAGAATTTATATATATTAAGGTTAAGGACAGTCATGACAGTTTGTCCACGACCACTTTTTTTAAACAATTTTTTTAACAAACTTTCGGGAAAGAACGGGGTAATTGAACGGGGAACGAGTAAAATTGAAACTCTAGATAATGTAAATGGAACAGAGAATGGAATGGAATGTGGTACGAAAAGGTATAGAATTGGGAACGAATGGATTCGAAATGACAATAAAAAGATCATACTTCAGGATAAAAAATATATTACTTTTCTTACTTTGAGCCATATGCATACTCGAATTTTAAATTCATAAGTGACATATAATTATACATAAGCACTTTTATGTTTAACTTTTTGGCCTTAATGCTTTGGCCTTTTAATATTTAATATTTTTAAATAAATAAATATTATTAATATTAATATTAAATATTTAATTCCTATACAAAATAAATTACATTTTAAACTTTAAGGTACGCTAACAATGTGTCTACGCGAAGCGTACCTAGCGGGCAAAGCCCGCTAGTGTACATATATATTTAAATTTATGACAATATAGAGAGTTTAGATATACATCTTTTCTGCTCAAAAATAAAATATATTTCAAATAAATTAATTAAGGGACAAGTAACACTTTAGTCTTAGAGGAAAAACTTAACAAAAAATAATAATAATAATAATAATAATAATAATACCTTTCTGGAAAGGTTGTAATGTTATATTGTTTACAACTTCATTAGTTGTTTCAAAAAGCCAACGCAAGATGGCGCTAATCTTGAATTTATTTAAAAATTGCAAAATATTGAAATTTGGGCGCCTCGAAAATGATAGTAATAATAACAAAGGATAAAAATAGCATTGTTAAATTTCGTTGATGGTAGTCTAAGTTGAGTTGTTGATACGAAATTCGATTTTCTTTCAGGGTCACATAAGTCGACAAACATTAAAATATTAGCCCACACAAGACGAAATACACTGATGATGGCTTTGTAGCGAAAGCCGAAAATACGTATTCTGTATTGCTGGTCTTATCGAATTCTTTCAAATATATTTTTATTCTTTGTAATTTACTTGTAAAAATTGTATCATCTTTCTTTGATTTGAAAATAATTTAAACAGAAAGTGATATTAATTTATGATCTAGAGTCAAACTAAAAAGAACATTCATTTACTTACAAATTTTCTACTTCATCATTTTCTGAACCATCAAAAGTATTTCTTTTTTAGTTCAAAAGAAGTAAAAGAACCATTTTTATAGTCAGAGCTAAGAAGGATTCTTGTCATAAATATTTCTTAAGTTGGAAGTTTTGCTTGAAAACTTCTGACAGATTTCGCTGAAAGTTGGATATTCAATAGAGGAGAGAATCCAAATGAACACGTCTTTAGCACCCATAGTTTTGGAAACAAATTACACAGTGTTACAAAATAAAATAAAAAATATATATACTTTTCAAATGACCAAGTATAGATTGTAGGCAGAGCTTCGAAAGAATTAATTCAATTTTAGCTTAATTCGCACAAAACCAAATTCAGCTTTAGATATTGAATATGAATATCATTCCATCAAACCATTCCTTTATAATTAAATAGAATGCATTCTTATGTTGAATACATTCCTTATAGAATTACAATCAATTTAAATCATTAATTTTTTCATTAATTCTAATCTTTTACAAAATGGCTTATCAAAATTGTCATTTTATTTAATCAGTAAGATATCTAAGGTATGAATATACTAATGATTCTGACTACACTTTAGTTTATAATTACAAATTAAATAAAAATGTGGCTTATTTTAGGGATTTAATATTGATATCATATACAAAACCCATAAAAATAATTAAAAACGCAACATTTGTTTTAATTTTTTACAAACCGAATGAAACGTGAAAGATCATTATAAAAAGAATGAATTCATGAAAGAATTCATTCATTATGCATGAAAATTAAAAGAATGAAGCCAGTGAATGAATTCATAAGGAATAGTATAAACGAATAATATATAAGTAAATTTTAGTTAAAAGTCCAAAAGTGAATTAAACAATTAATTCATTCGAATTTATGGTCGTAGGTTTGGTTAAGTAGATCACATCACATTTTTCAGAAATTTCAGTATACCTGAAATTATTATCAAAAGACACATTTTTAAGACATTGCGGACGAAAAAAATGTTAAGTAAATTATTTCTCGGTCGACTTATAAAATTGGGGAGATATTTACAATAATCGACGCTGTTCTGAGTTCCGAATCCACAAAAAAATTCTAAAGTGAAACATTCCGAATTTTTTTGCTGTTCCGTGATCCACATCCGAGTTATTTTTTTCATTTTATTTCGTGTAGAAAAAGCTTGATGATAGTGAAACGAATATACATATATTTTTTATTTATAATTTATTTTAAAATTAGTCTATGAATATTAAAATTTGGTAGAAACAACAAATTTTCGAAACTTTTAATTCCGTGTGATTTTACAAATCAACTCTAATTAAAAAGTTTCGGAACTAAGAACAGGGGTGAATATCAGAATTTTTTAACTTTTCTTTTAAGTTTTTCAACTTTGACATCTTTTCGAGCATAATTTTTTTCGAACCATATTTTTTTCTAGTTTATTCTAAAAACACATTTAATTTTGAGTGAAAATAGAGTTTGTTTATTTCAAAGTTCCGAATCCACATAAAAAATTCTAAAGTGAAACATTATGAATTTTTTTGCTGTTCTGTGATCCACATCCGAAATATTTTCTTCGTTTTATTTCGTGTTGGAAAAGCTTGGTGAAAGTAAAACGAATATTTTGTTGCAAAAATTAATATGATCAAATATATTTTAAAATTTGTCAGTACCCGGTGAAAAATGTTCATATACGCTCAAACATGTTCATATATGGTTTATGTATGGACACATATGAACAAATATGGATTTTTTATGAACATATATGGATTTTATATGAACATATATGGAAGTATATGTGATTCCATATATGGAAAAAATTTCATATACAGACATATATGGAAGCATCTGTTATTTCATATATAGAAATGGCACTCATATATGGACAAATATGGAAGTATATGTTATTCAATTTATGCAAAAGGGACTTGTATATGAACATATTTCGAAGAATACATTTTTCCATATATGTAAAAGGAACTCATATTTGGATAAATATGGAATTATATTTTATGCCATGAATAAAAAAGGAACATATGTAGCGCCTAATTTGAATGTCATACATAAATTTATATCTATCGTACAACCTTATAATAAAGGACAGCAACGTTCGCATGTATTCGCATATATTTAATAAATGTATATGTTCATATATGTCCATATATGAACATATACTTAGGTGTTACCTCATTTTTCGGATCCATACATATATGGTTGAACCATAAATGTTCATATATGGACATTTTTCGCCGGGTATGCTAAAATTTGTTCGAAACAGTCAATTTCCGACATTTTGAATTTTGTGTGATTTTCAAGGTTGGTTACCGTTATCGTTATAATACCGTTATCGCTAAAATATCGTTTCAAATTGAATACCGTTACCGTTATCGATACCTCTAAAAACATTTCTAAACACCGTTATCGTTACCGATACCGTTATTTTTATGGGTAGTTACCGGTATTTATTATTTTATATAAAAATTACAATTTTTTTATTTTTTATTTTATAATCTTGAGTATTTTTTTTTTTACAAAAAATTTATAGATAATAATTTTACTTATTAAAACTACCAGTATTGAATTTATAGCTTAAAATATGTATTTTCAGTAGTTAAAATTAAAAATATGCCATGTTTTTACTTGTTTTTATATGTGTTTAACATAATTTTTAATACCGGTACGTACCGGTACTGCTGTTTCGATAACGGTATACCGTTACCGAAACAGTCTTAAATATCGTTACCTTTACCGTTACCTAAACAAACGAAATCTGATACCGTTACCGTTACCCTTACCGTTATTCGTTTCGGTAACCAACCTTGGTGATTTTACAAAACCACTCTAATTAAAAAGTTTCGGAATTCAGAACAGGGGTGATAGTGTCATTGTGGGTGAAATTCAGCAATTTTTCAACCGATTTTGAATCTTGTAACGTTTTTGGAAAGACAAAAAATTTAGCTTTCCAAATATATATAGAATTATTTATTTATAACTGAAATATGTTGACAGTTTTTTTTTTTTAATATTAAAATTAATTATTTTTTTAATTTGTATACTTTGACGGCTATTTTACAGTAATAAACAATTCTTTACTATTGTAATTTATTCTGAAAGTGGGTTTAGTTCTTAATAAAATTAGATTCTTTTGTTTAAATTAATTGAAAATACTTAGAAAAAGTTATCGTAATTTTTCTAAACATTTAATTTCAGCTATTATAAGACAACTCGATGTTCTTGTTTGCACACTCATTAAGGTTAATATTTTCAATTTTCTTATAAATACAAAGATTCCATGTTTATAAAAAATGTATAACTTTGACAATTTTAAAGCGATTAAAGAAGAACTTCATTTTACCCTGAATTAAGAATAAATTATAGAAAAATTTGTTTTTTTTAAACAAAATATTGCAATAAAAACCGTAAAAATTAAACAAAATAAGAAAAAATTAAGAAAATCAGTTTTATTTGAAAATATTTCCACACAATTTTGTTGAATATATAAACATAAGTATATATTTGGAAAGCCCAACTATCTCTCCTTGTAGCTCGTTCAAAAACTAAAAATCCTAAATTTGTAATTTTTATCGATGAATTTAACTTAAAATTATTTTTTATTTGATAATTCCAAATTTTTTGTACAATTTTCTACTGCTATATTTTGGAAAAAACCTTAAACTTCATTAAATTACGTTTATAATGTTCTATCAAGCCGATCAAGCCGCCGCCGATTATTTGGTTGCGCCGCCGCCGCCGATTTTTATCCGGCTCAACCTTAATCTTCGCCGCCGCCGCCAATTTTTTGCTTGCGCCGCCGCCGCCGATTATTTTGATCGGCTTGTTTCCCTGCTCGAGACCTTCTGAGTTTAAACCTTATTTTAACAAAATATTGTAATTTTTATAAAATCAATGCTCCGCCAGTGTATTATTTTTTGAACTGTTGTCAATATCTGTCTGGGATTTTATTTAATCCCAAATAAATGGAGATCTTACGTAGTACCCAAATATAATGCGGGATCTAATTTTATCTGTCATTTTTCTGGATAGTTTTATATCTTATTTAATCCCCAAATATATTGCTGGATCTAATTCGATCTTCCATTTTAATACTGAAATAAATTGCTAGATCTAATTCGATCTGCATTTTATGGGATAAATTAAGATCTTACCAAATCCCCAAATATATAACTGGATTTAATTCGATCTGCAATTTATCGAAAAAGTTAAGATCTTACGCAATCCCGAAATACAGGTTAGTTGAAAAGTTTCTGCGCTCGAAATGAAAGAATGTTTTTGTTACGAAATATATTTTTTTATTCAATATAATCTCCTAGAAGCTCAATACACTTGTTCCAATTATCTTCCAATAATTTTATCCCATCCTTATAATGGATTTCCGGAAGCTCTGTAAAATAACCGTCTACGTCTGCTATGGCCTCTTCATTCGACGAAAAATGCTTTCCACGAAGGAATTGTTTGAGATTTCTGAAGAAATAGTAGTCACTGGGAGCCAAATCTGGTGAATACGGTGGATGTTCAAGCAATTCGTACTTTAATTCTTTGAATTTAGCCATCGGCAAAACACTTTTGTGAACAGGTGCATTGTCTTGATGAAAAATGATTTTTTTCTTCTTCTTTAAACCAGGTTTTTTTCTCACGAATTTTTTCATCCAGCTTATCCAAAAGGCTGCAATAATATTCAGAGTTGATTGTTTTACCTTTCTGAAGATAATCAATCAACAAAATTCCTTTTGCATCCCAAAAAACTGATGCCATAACCTTCTTTGCTGATCGTTGTGACTTCACCTGCTTTGAAGCTGAACAACCACCTTCAGTCCAGTGTAAACGTTCTTGTTTCAATTTAGGATCATGGTGGTAGATCCAAGTCTCATCCATAGTTATAAAAGGATGCAAGAAGTCGGTTTTATTCTGCTTAAAACGCTCCAAATTACGCTGAGAAATTTGTTTTCGATCCAGTTTTTGTTGAATTGTTAATATGTGCGGCACTAACTTTCCAAACAGTTTTTTCATACGTAATTCTTCATGTAAAATATGGAGTACTCGTTCGTCTGAGATGCCTATGGCATTAGAAATTTCACGCTTAGTCAAACTTGAATCTTCACTAACCATATTATGTACTTTCTCAATGATTTCTGCTGTGGTTGCAGATTTTGGTCGTTCTTGGCGTGGATCGTCTTCAAGGCTAGTACGACCACGATTAAATTCACCAGCCCAAAATTCAACGGTGCGTTTTGATGGTGAGGACTCTTTATACACTTCTAACAATTGTTCATAAATTTCCTTTGCTTTTAAACCCTTCAAAACAAAGAATCTAATGACTGCACGATATTCAATTTTTTCCATATTAAAAAACATTAATGACACTTCAACTTCAAATGGCTTGTAAACAGAGAATGAATTGACAGAATGACTTGCAACTTTGCATGTGTTCTCAGGACAGTTATACAAACTTGAGAAAAAAAAGTTTGGAGCTAGCAGTGCCATCTCTTGGTGAGCGCAGGAACTTTTCAACCACCCTATTAAAAAAAATTAATATGGAGCTTTATATGATAATATATAACATAATGTGATCCATATACCATTTCATCCGAAAAATGGCCCGATATAATTGTGTTAGTTGGTTATCACATTTTATCTAATTGTATCAGTTTAGATCTTAACTGATTAGATTATATATTAAGCAGATGAAATTTTATCTAATTTTTGACCTGATACAATTTTATGGGTTTATGTCGCATGGTGTTAGTTTAGATCCAAATAGATACATTACTATACAAACTTATATAGTTATATCTGAATTTTACCCTGATGCAATTATATCTGCTTTAAAACTTTGATACAATTATATAAGGCAAATGTCGGATACAAATATATTTTATTTATATAAAATTGTACCAACTACGATCTAAACAGATACCATTAGATATAAACCGGTAAAATTGTATCAGGTCAAAAATTGGATATAATTTAATCTGAATAATGTATAATTTCATTAGTTAAGATCTAATCTAATACAATTAGATAAAAATTGATAAATAACTGATACAATTACATCGGGCAATTTTTCGGATGAAAGAGTATATTTATACAGATATAACCTCATCGCATTTTATACGACTATATGTAACTGTTTTTACTCGGGCAACCTGTATATTGCTGGATCTAATTTTTGATCAGTCATTTTTGGATATATTTAGATCTTACTTAATCCCCAAATATAATGCTGGATCTAATTCTATCTGCCATTTTTCGGATCAAATTAGATCTAAGTTTATCCACAAATATATTGCTGGATCTAATTCGATGTGCCATTTTTCGGATCAAATTAGATCTAAGTTTATCCACAAATATATTGCTGGATCTAATTCGATCTGCCACTTTTTCGGATCAAATTAGATCTAAGTTTATCCACAAATATATTGCTAGATCTAATTCGATCTGCCAAAATTGAGATCAAATTAGATCTAAGTTTATCCACAAATATATAGCTCTATCTAATTCGATCCGCCATTTTTCGGATCAAATTAGATCTAGGTTTATCCCCAAAGATATCATTGGACCTCCCAATTTTGAGATCAAATTAGATCTACCCGAGTAAAAAAAATTGATCTCGCGCAATATCTAATTATATCCAATTTGATATTGTTTAAGATCTGCTGTAATATCTAGCTGATCCAATTAGATCTCAAAATTGGGTGTATCCAATCATATCGTATTAGATCCCATTGTATATATGGGGATAAACTAAGATCAAGTTATATCTCAAAATTGGGAGGTCCAGTGATATCTTTGGGGATTAACCTAGATCTATTTTGATCCGAAAATTGGCGGATCCAGCTATATATTTGCGGATATTTTTAGATCTAATTTGATCCGAAAAATGGCGGATCCAATTAGATCCAGCTATATATTTGGGGATAAACTTATATCTAATTTGGTCTCAATTTTGGCAGATCAAATTAGATCCCGCAATATATTTGTGGATAAACGTATATCTAATTTGATCCGAAAAAGTGGCAGATCGAATTAAATGTAGCTTATATTTGGGGATAAACTTAGATCTAATTTGATCCAAAAAATGGCACATCGAATTAGATCCAGCAATATATTTGTGGATAAACTTAGATCTAATTTGATCCGAAAAAGTGGCAGATCGAATTAGATCCAGCAATATATTTAGGGATAAACATAGATCTAATTTGATCTCAATTTTGGCAGATCTAATTAGATCTAGCAATATATTTGTGGACAAACTTAGATCTAATTTGATCCGCAAATGGAAGATCGAATAAGATCCAGCAATATATTTGGGGATTAAGTAAGATCTAAATTTATCCAAAAAATTACAGATAAAATTAGACCCAGTAATATACTTCGGGATTGCGTAAGATCTTAACTTTTCCGATAAATTGCAGATCGAATTAAATCCAGTGATATATTTGGGGATTTGGTAGGATCTTAATTTATCCCATAAATTGCAGATCGAATTAGAAACAGCAATATATTTGGAGATTGACATCTAAAACTATCCAGAAAAATGACAGCTAAAATTAGATCCCGCATTATAAGATTTCCATTTATTTGGGATTAAATAAGATCCCAGACAGATATTGACAATAGTTCAAAAAATAATACACTGGAAGAGCACTGATTTTATAAAAATTAAAATATTTTGTTAAAATAAGGTTTAAAATCAGAAGGTCTCGAGTTTGATACCTTTCACAGCTATGCATTTTTTTTATAAAAATGCGCATTCTCCTTGCTGGTCTTATCGAAATTTTTTCAATATTTTCTATTCTTTGTAATTTACTTGTAAAAATTGTATCATCTTTCTGTGATTTGAAAATAATTTAAACAGAAAGTGATATTAATTTATGATCTTGAGTCAAACTAAAATAACATTCATTTTCTTAAAAATAACAGATCAACTAAAAACATTTCCCCCATTCAAAAGAATTCCTTTTTATAAAATTATAATTTAATTTTCTATAAATGTTTTTATAAAATTATATTTTTTTTATTAAATTGAATTTTTTTTTTAAATAATTTTATTTACATATTTTTAACGCTCTACACCATTTCCAATTGTATCAATTGTTTTTAAGATTTATCAATTGTATTTCAGAAATAATCAATTGAATTTCAGTTTTATCAATTGTATTTCAGAACTTATCAATTATTTTTAGATTTATGAATTGGATTTCAGAACTAGTCAATTGAATTTCAGTTTTATCAATTGTATTTCAGAAATTATTAATTGTATTTCCGAAATTCACAACTGTATTTCAGAAATTATCAAACTGTATTTCAGAAATTATCAATTGTATTTCAGAAATTATGAAATGTAATTTAGAAATTTTTCTCTATTAACTATGATAAACCATCAACAAGTTCTGAAATAGATTTGATTATTTCTGAAATACAATTAATAAATTTCTGAAATACATTCCATAATTTCTAAAATACATTTAAAATTTCTGAAATACAATTAATAGCTTCTGAAATACAGTTAATATTGTAGTTGCTGATGAGTTACCATATATGATGGCACCATATATGACAATATATTGTTTAAATGGCACCAATATGGAGCTTTATATGGTAATATATAACTTAGATTCATCCATATACCATTTGATCCGAAAAATGGCCCGATAAAATTGTATCAGTTCTTATTTGTATCAGTTGTTATCTAATTGCATCAGTTTAGATCTGAGCTGATTAAATTATGTGTTAATCAGATGAAATTGTTACAGATTTTTGACCTGATACAATTTTATTGGTTTATATTACATGGTATCAGTTTAGGTCCAAATAGATATATTTGTATACAAAATTATATAGTTATATCCCTATTTTGACCTGATATCAGTTTAAAACTTTGATACAATTGTATAAGGTAAATGTCGGATACAATTATATTTTATTTATGTAAAATTGAACCAATTACGATCAAACCGATAGAATTGTATCAGGTCAAAAATCTGATACAATTTCATCTGATTAACACATAATTTAATCAGGTCAGATCTAAACTGTTACATTTAGATAAAAATTGATAAACAATTGATAAAAATATATCGGGCCATTCTTCGGATGAAACTATATATTTATACAGATATAACTTAATCACATATATGACTATATGTAACTATTTTTCCTCGGGTTGTGTAAATGATACGATATATCAAACTATATGGTACTATATATGGTAGCATATATTATCATATCTGCATCTGTATTAAAAATGTCGTTCATCAGGTACCATATATGAGCATATATTGTTGAAATGGCACCATATATGACAATATATGGTTTAAATGGCACCAAATATGTTAATATCCCGAGTAAAAAAAATTATATATAATCATATGTGGCATATATTACAATATATAATTAGACATGTGGTTATGTATATCCATATATAATTATATATGACGTTTTTTCTCAAAAATGTTCCTTATATTATGCCATATATAATTTCATAATATTAGATATGGCATATATAATTATATATTACATAACATGGTTGATCTTATTGCATATATAGTTATATATAGTATATATAATAATATATGCCCGACTAAAAAAGATGTTATATAATCATATATCACCATATATAAACCAATATATACGTCCATATCTAATTTGATCCGAATATTGGAATATATAATTATATCAAGCGAGATAAGCATGTTATCTCACCTGATACAATTTGATCCGCAAAATGGGTCTATCTAACTGCATCAAATTATATATAAATACATATAATTTGATGAAGATTTTCAAAGAAAATTTTAGTAAATATTATTGAGATCACTTATTTCCAAGGTTGGTTACCGTTATCGTTATAATACCGTTTCAAATTAAATACTGTTACCGTTATCGATACCTCTAAAAAAATTTCTAAATACCGTTATCGTTACCGATACCGTTATTTTTATGTGAAGTTACCGGTATTTTACCGGTATTTATTATTTTATATAAAAATTACTTTATTATGTTAAAAATTACTTTATTATGTTATCTCACCTGATACAATTTGATCCGAAAAATGGGTCTATCTAACTGCATCAAATTATATATAAATATATATAATTTGATGAAGATTTTCCAAGAAAATTTTAGTAAATATTATTGAGATCACTTATTTCCAAGGTTGGTTACCGTTATAGTTATAATACCGTTATCGCTAAAATACCGTTTCAAATTAAATACTGTTACCGTTATCGATACCTCTAAAAAAATTTCTAAATACCGTTATCGTTACCGATACCGTTATTTTTATGTGAAGTTACCGGTATTTTACCGGTATTTATTATTTTATATAAAAATTACAATTTTTTCATTTTTTATTTTATAATCTTGAGTGTTTTTTTTTTACAAAAAATTTATAGATAATAATTATACTTATTAAAACTACCAGTATTGAATTTATAGCTTAAAATCTGTATTTTCAGTACATAAAATTAAAAATATGCCATGTTTTTACTTGTTTTTATAAGTTTTTAACATAATTTTTAATACCGATACGTACCGGTGTTGCTGTTTCGATAACGGTATACCGTTACCGAAACAGTCTTAAATACCGTTACCTTTACCGTTACCTAAACAAACGAAATCTGATACCGTTACCTTTACCCTTACGGTTATTCGTTTCGGTAACCAACCTTGCTTATTTCATTCATATTAAATCTAATGCTTAATGTTTAGAACAATTTTTGCTAATAAACTTGGAAATAGGTGACACAATAAAACATTACAAAAATTTGTCGGAACAACTTTTTCTAGGTTAGAGTTTTTATCTTTCTTATAAAATAACTGAATTAACTAATTAGAAATTTATTAATTCAGTTCGAGGCCAATTTCCTTATTATGAATTAATATAATAAGCACTTTTTTTTTAAAAAACTGCTATTTTTCTTCATCAGGATACTCTCCTGACAAATACTTCACAGAGTTTTTGCTTTCAAAAAACCTCTACACTTTCGTTTCGGGGATTACGCCACCACTTTCTAAAGAAAACTGATGAAGGGGACCTGGAAAATCCCCGAAACGATCCTCTTTTCATTCCTGAAAGTGTAGATGTTTTTAGAAAGCAAAAACTCTGTGAAATATTTGTCAGGAGAGTATCCTGATGAAGAAAAAAAAACAGTGTTTGAAAAAAGTACTTATTATGTTAATTCATAATAAGGAAATAGTCCTCGAACTGAATTAATAAATTTCTAATTAATGAATTAAAAAGGTAGAAAAAACAAATTTTATTTTTTTAAATAAAAATTAAAAACAACATGATAAAAAATTAACTTTCACAATTAATTTTTTTTTACGGAAAAATAAATGAACTTAAACCATATTTATTTCAACATATGTTTGTCTAATTTTTAAATTTAAAAGTAAAAATAATTATTTCGAACTTTAAGTCCACAATGAAAAAAAAAAATTCTTTTATTTATTTCTTTAAAATTATTTTGAGTTTAATAAAGAGTATTTCGCTAACTATTTGGAAAATATATGTTAAATTCAATTATAAACATTTATTTATATGTCAAAGTGCAAAATTCAAAACCAGATCCACAATTTCGGAGTTTTTTTTTAATTTTTATAGTGCAATTAAACTTTATAAAATTTTGTACAATTAGATATCATGTCAGATAAATTGATACATAAAATTAATACAATTTTATATTAACTTTGTTATATATTTTGATATAAGATTGTTTAGAGAAGCTTATACGACATTATATATAATTATGTATAAACTATATTTGCAGATCTCTTAATATATGCCTGGAGACCAAATCGCATATGATTATATATAACGTCATATCAAACATATTTATGAAACCAAAGTGTTAATATAAATGTATATGGTCATATAAAGCCACACATATAAACATTTATAATTATATCAAATCATATAAGATTATATGAAAACTTTTTTAGTCGGGTGGTATCATTTAAACATTATATAATTATATATGGTGACAGTTAAACTAGATATTATCATATATGGTGCCATTTAAACAATATATGGTCGTATATGGTACCTCATAAACAAAATCTTTAATTCAGTTCCAGATATGATAATATATGGTACTTATATATTATTATATGGTGTACCATATATATTTATATATGGTGTTATTTAAGCTATATATTATCATATATGGTGCCATTCAAACCATATATTATCATATATGGTACCATTTAAACCATATATTATCATATATGGTGCAATTTCAACAATATATGCCCATATATGGTACCTCATGAACAATATTTTTAATACAGTTCCACATATGATAATATATGCTACCATATATAGTGCCATATATATTTATAAATATATGGTGTTATTTAAGCAATATATTACCATATATGGTGCCATTTAAACCATATATTATCTTATATGGTGCCATTTCAACAATATATGCTCATATATGGTACCTCATGAACAACATTTTTAATACATTTCCAGATATGATAATATATGCTACCATATATAGTACCATATACTTTGATATATCGTATCATTTAAACAACCCGAGGAAAAATAGTTACATATAGTCATATATGTGATTAAGTTATATCTGTATAAATATACAGTTTCATCCGAAGAATGGCCCGATATATTTTTATCAATTGTTTATCAATTTGTATCTAAATGTATCAGTTTAGATCTGACCTGATTCAATTATGTGTTAATCAGATGAAATTGTATCGGATTTTTGATCTGATTCAATTTTATCGGTTTGATCGTAATTGGTTCAATTTTATATAAATAAAATATAATTGTATCCGACAGTTACCCTATACAATTGTATCAAAGTTTTAAACTGATATCAGGTCAAAATTGGGATATAACTATATAATTTTGTATACAAATATATCTATTTGGACCTAAACTGATACCATGTACTATAAACCAATAAAATTGTATCAGGTCAAAAATCTGATACAAATTCATCTGATTAACACATAATTTAATCAGGCTAGATCTAAACTGATGCAATTAGATAACAACTGATACAAATAAGAACTGATACAATTTTATCGGGCCATTTTTCGGGTCAAATGGTATATGGATGAATCTAAGTTATATATTACCATATAAAGCTCCATATTGGTGCCATTTAAACAATATATTGTCATATATGGTGCCATCATATATGGTAACTCATCAGCAACTACAATATTAACTGTATTTCAGAAGCTATTAATTGTATTTCAGAAATTTTAAATGTATTTTAGAAATTATGGAATGTATTTCAGAAATTTATTAATTGTATTTCAGAAATAATCAAATCTATTTCAGAACTTGTTGATGGTTTATCATAGTTAATAGAGAAAAATTTCTAAATTACATTTCATAATTTCTGAAATACAATTGATAATTTCTGAAATACAGTTTGATAATTTCTGAAATACAGTTGTGAATTTCGGAAATACAATTAATAATTTCTGAAATACAATTGATAAAACTGAAATTCAATTGACCAGTTCTGAAATACAATTCATAAATCGGAAAAATAATTGATAAGTTCTGAAATACAATTGATAAAACTGAAATTCAATTGATTATTTCTGAAATACAATTGATAAATCTTAAAAACAATTGATACAATTGGAAATGGTGTAGAGCGTTAAAAATATGTAAATAAAATTATTTTTAAAAAAAAATTCAATTTAATAAAAAAAATATAATTTTATAAAAACATTTATAGAAAATAAAATTATAATTTTATAAAAAGAAATTCTTTTGAATGGGAGAAATGTTTTTAGTTGATCTGTTATTTTTATGTAAATGAATGTTATTTTAGTTTGACTCCAGATCATAAATTAATATCACTTTCTGTTTAAATTATTTTCAAATCACAGAAAGATGACACAATTTTTACAAGTAAATTACAAAGAATAAAAATTATTGAAAAAATTTCGATAAGACCAGCAAGGAGAATGCGCATTTTTATAAAAAAAAAATGCATAGCCGTGAAAGGTATCGAACTCGAGACCTTCTGAGTTTAAACCTTATTTTAACAAAATATTGTAATTTTTATAAAATCAGTGCTCTTCGAGTGTATTATTTTTTGAACTATTGTCAATATCTGTCTGGGATCTTATTTAATCCCAAATAAATGGAGATCTTACGTAGTACCCAAATATAATGCGGGATCTAATTTTAGCTGTCATTTTTCTGGATAGTTTTAGATGTCAATCTCCAAATATATTGCTGTTTCTAATTCGATCTGCAATTTATGGGATAAATTAATATCCTACCAAATCCCCAAATATATCACTGGATTTAATTCGATCTGCAATTTATCGGAAAAGTTAAGATCTTACGCAATCCCGAAGTATATTACTGGATCTAATTTTATCTGTAATTTTTTGGATAAATTTAGATCTTACTTAATCCCCAAATATATTGCTGGATCTAATTTGATCTGCCAATTTTCTATTCAATTTATATCCAAGTTTATCCACAAATATATTGCTCGATCTAATTCGATCTGCCATTTTTCAGATAAATTTAGATCTAAGTTAATCCACAAATATATTGCTGGATCTAATTTGATCTGCCACTTTTCAGATCAATTTATATCTAAGTTTATCCACAAATATATTGCTGGATCTAATTCGATGTGCCATTTTTTGGATCAAATTAGATCTAAGTTTATCCCCAAATATATAGCTACATCTAATTCGATCTGCCACTTTTTCGGATCAAATTAGATATACGTTTATCCACAAATATATTGCGGGATCTAATTTGATCTGCCAAAATTGAGATCAAATTAGATCTAAGTTTATCCCCAAATATATAGCTGGATCTAATTGGATCCGCCATTTTTCGGATCAAATTAGATCTAAAAATATCCGCAAATATATAGCTGGATCCGCCAATTTTCGGATCAAAATAGATCTAGGTTTATCCCCAAAGATATCACTGGACCTCCCAATTTTGAGATATAACTTGATCTTAGTTTATCCCCATATATACAATGGGATCTAATACGATATGATTGGATACACCCAATTTTGAGATATAATTGGATCAGCTAGATATTACAGCAGATCTTAAACAATATCAAATTGGATATAATTAGATATTGCGCGAGATCAATTTTTTTTACTCGGGATAATTCTTAAATAACAGCATATATAAACATATATGGCACTATATAGTAGCATATATTATCATATCTGGAACTGTATTAAAAATGTTGTTCATGAGGTATCATATATGAGCATATATTGTTGAAATGGCACCATATAAGATAATATATGGTTTAAATGGCACCATATATGGTAATATATTGCTTAACTAACACCATATATAAATATATATGGCACTATATATGGTAGCATATATTATCATATGTGGAACTGTATTAAAAATATTGTTCATGAGGTACCATATATGGGCATATATTGTTGAAATTGCACCATATATGATAATATATGGTTTAAATGGTACCATATTTAAAAAAATCTAATACATGTGACTAGCAAATCACATGTATTAGATTTTTTTAAACTCTATTTTTTTTATTTTATTACCCTTATAACAACCACATATCAAAAATTTCAAAATTTTCTTTTATATTTAACACTCTTATTTCAATTTAAATTATGCTTTACTATAATTTTTTGTTTTTCATATTTTATACACAAATTTAAATTATATTTTATTATAACTAATTCTTTAAGTACAAAATTTAAATTAGGTTTTTATATAAAATCACCATTTGCTTGCGTTGCTTTCATTTCCGTATTTAATGCTAACCAGTCTAAATAATATGAGGGTGAATTCCAAATTCAATACACATAACATGATTCGCGTATTTACTAAACTTAAACATGGCTTAAACGTTGTTCATATTAATGCACAAAGTTTAAATATTAAAATAGAAGAGTTCCGTTACATATTTGAGTCTTCCAATGTGGACGCAGTCTGTGTCTCCGAAACATGGTTCAACGCACAAGTTAAAGATGAATGCTATAAACTGCGGGGATATAAGCTCTTCAGAGCAGATAGAAAACAGAAAAAGTGTAATAAGGATAAAAAAGCTGGTGGTGTTGCCATCTATGTTAGAAATAATGTAAGATGTAAATTTAAAACTAAATCAAAAGATGGTGATCAAATTGAATTTTTGTTTTTAGAATTGTTTAATGGGAACGAAAAACTTTTGCTTGGGAGTGTTTATAGACCAAATAAAAATATTAATTCAGAAGCATTCTTTTTGGAGTTGTCTAATATTACCGTAGGGTATACAAATATTATAATAGCTGGTGATTTCAACAGCAATATTTTGATAGAAACTACGTTCTCAGATGGAATGCAATATATTGGCTTAGAAGCTTAGAAATTCGCTCATTGACATATTTTTCACTAATGCCTTGTCAAAAATATTATTGTTTGATCAAATATCTGCGCCTGTTTTTTCCAAACATGATCTTATTTTCATCACTTACGATTTTAAACCCAACACTATTGACGAAAGCTTCAGCTATCGTGACTTTAAGCATATCAATTATTCAGCTTTATATGATAAAATTTTACATATCGACTGGGATTGTATATTTTACTTACCATGTGTTGACGATCAACTTAACTTTATTCAAGTAAACATCAAACAACTCCTCGATGAATTTGTTCCTATGAAAACAAAAAGGAAAACAACAACAGCGAACCCATGGTTTACGGCTGATATTAAATATCTAATCGAACAACGTAATATAGCTTATACGAGATGGAAAAGATTTAAGATCCCTGAACTACAAGCAACATTTCGCTTTCTTAGAAATAAAGTTAATACCAGTGTTAGAACTGCCAAATCTTCCTACTATAACACAAAATTTTCAAACTGCTTAAACGTTAAGGCGAAATGGAGCGAAATTCGAAATATTGGAATAGTTAACGAAACGAGAGGTTATACTACGGATATAAATGTTGATGATTTAAATAGAAAATTTACGGATTTGCCAGTACCTACCGCTAATGTTTCGTATTATAAGAACCAAAATAATGTAGGTGATCCAAACCAATTTTCTTTTAGTTGCTTTACTCAAACTGAAATATACAAAAGCTTTCTGAGTATCAAGTCTAATGCGACTAGCTACGATGGTGTTCATCCAAGATTTATAAAAATCATATTCCCTACTATAATACCATATATTACGCACCTTTTCAACTCGATTATTACTCTTCTTGTCAAAAATAATTGAACGCTTAATGCATCACCAACTCAGTAAATTTATTCAGGATAACAACTTGCTTACTCCTAGACAATCGGGGTTTCGTCCTCAACACAGCTGTGTGTCTGCTTTGATTGATGTGGCAGAATATATACGATCACAAATTGATGATGATAAAGTTTGTTTTTTAATTCTCTTAGACCATTCCAAGGCATTTGATACCGTCAATACTGAAATACTTACATTGAAGTTAAGTAAAATATTTAATATTTCTTCTACGGCTACAAAGTTGATGGCTTCATATTTAACTGGCAGATCACAATCGGTGTTCAATGGTGAAAATATATCTAGTACAATAGAACTAGCAAGAGGTGTACCACAAGGATCTATTTTGGGTCCACTATTATACTCAGCTTATGCCAATGATCTTCCGAATCAACTACAATACTGTAATATCCAAATGTATGCAGATGATGTTCAACTATATATAAGTTGCAAAATTTCTGAAATTGATGACTGTACGCGCAAAATTAATGCTGACTTGGATAATATCAGATCTTGGGCTACAACTAACGGATTATGCCTCAATCCAAATAAGTCAAAATGTATGTTGATTACTAAAAGAACACTAATTATGCCATATATTCCCGTCATAACTTTGGGTGAGTCGAAAATCGATTTTGTGGATAAGGTGAAAAACCTTGGAGTCACATTTAATAAGTACCTGCACTGGAAAGACCACGTTATCGTCACAACTGGAAAAGTATACGGTATGCTAAGAAATTTATGGTGCACACAATGGTTCGTACCACTCAAAATCAGAATGCTTCTAGCTAAGACCTATTTAATACCGACTTTACTTTATGGTTGTGAGTTGTTTTCAAATTGTGATTCAATCAGTATGAGCAAATTGAACGTCGCTTTTAATAATATTGCACGATATGTATTTGGCATACAACGACGTGGAAGAATATCACACTACTCAAAGCAAATTTTTGGTGTCACATTTCAAAACCTTTTAAAGTGTAAGACATTAATATACCTTCATAAAATAATCTACTCTCGTCAGCCAGAATACCTTTACGGGAGACTTAACTTCTTCAGGTCTGAAAGAGGCCTCCGTATTATTCAGATACATCATACGACTACTTTTTCGGATCTACACTTCTATATTAATGCCATAAGAATTTGGAATAGTTTGCCCCCTCATTTACAGATAATTAGCAACGCAATGCAATTTAAAAAACTAATATATTGATATTATAAATAACATTTCAATTAAATTTCGACCAAATTTTTAGAAGTTTAACAATATAATTTTTTTATTTTCTACTTTTTTTCCTTTATGTATTATTATTATTATTATTTTGTCCATTATTTTTTTTTTTTTTATAAATTAATTTTTGTTAGTAAATATTATATGTATATTAGAGCGGGTCGATTTGTAGGGAGTGAAAAAATTCACCAATTTCCCTATGATTTCCGTATTCTATGGGTTATTCCATGAAAATTTGCCGAAGGAACCATACCTCTATCGTTAAAATCGAGTCCCCTACTTTTTGTTGGTAGATTTTTTCCCAAATTGACGTTCGTATGAAATATTACCTACACGTTCACATCCATAACTCAAAAACTATCGATCGGGTTTAATCGCCAGTAGGCGCGTTGGAAAGGTGAGCTCATTTTGATCAATTTACAAAAAAAAATCTCCAACATTGGTCCAACGGTTCAAAAGTTACGGGCATTTTTGTCCAAATTTTGGAGCATTTTTCCATTTTTTTTATGATTTTGTCCAAGAATATTACTTTCATGGCCATTTTTTTGGCTCAATCCATTATTTTATTCAATTTACAATTCAAAACGAAGAGTTTAAGCCCAAATTTATCGAATTCGGTTGATTAATTTATGCGATATTGCTAAAACAAAATAACACATAAAACCAAATTTTTGTTTTTTTTTCCCTTTTTATTTTTTTTTTACAAAAATTCAAATTAAGAGTTGTTGCCAATGCTGATCCCATCCTATCATGCACACCAAATCTGTCACACATCATTGCATAGTTTTTAGTATTGTATCTGGGAGTGTATGTTTGTGGTGGTAGAACTAATTCTGAACCTCCTCTCACATCAACTTCCATTTCGTCATAATGTGGTTCGTATGTAGGATCGTTGCTCACTGAGATTGTTGGTATAGCCGTTGGTATCGTCTCTTCACTTCCATTATCGTGTTCCGGTATCGTTTGTATTCTGTCATTATATTGATCGCGCATGAAATCTTTTAAGTTTTCTGGGATAGATCCACATGAGCAGTCGTTTTCTTTCAAGTTGCATTTACATTTTCCAATGTTGAATAATTGGTTTGTTGATTCTACGAATTTTTTGAATTCTGTTGCGCGTTTTACTCGTTGTTTATCTGCATTACTATATGCGTCAAGCATATTATTCAATTTTCTAATGATGCTACCTTTGAGTATAAGTTCAATATTAAGTTGATTCCAAATTTCTAACAATCTGTCTGCTACTTGGGGAGTAAATCTTTTATACGAAAACATTTTGCTTTGGGCTTTTGAACGTTCGGCCAAGAAAAAATAGAACTTCAATATATCTCGTTTAGTTGACAGATTAATATCAGGTGATTCACAGGCCACGCCAAAAGAAAAAACATCATGAGAGACCAAATGTTGCAAACTACTGCGTTGGGTATCTGTTGGATTTTGCGATGAACCAGGCTCTGAATCCATTTTTTAAACCGTCACTAAAGGAATTAAATATTGTTACGATTATCCTTTTATAATCGCTGTTAAAATATTGTTAAAATAATAAGTCCTTGAAATTGATTTACTTTAACTTTATTTAAACACAAAATTTATTAAAGTAAACACAATTAAGTAGTGTTGCCAGAAGTGTCTAGATAGTGCTGGTTACATCATTATAGAAACAGTGTTATAGGAAAAAGTTATTTCTTATGTCCCTTATGGAAAAATGCTCCAAAATTTGGACAAAAATGCCCGTAACTTTTAAACCGTTGGACCAAAGTTGGAGATTTTTTTTTGTAAATTGATCAAAAACGCGCCTACTCACCTTTCCAACGCGCCTACTGGCGATTAAACCCGATCGATAGTTTTTGAGTTATGGATGTGAACGTGTAGGTAATATTTCATACGAACGTCAATTTGGGAAAAAATCTACCAACAAAAAGTAGGGGACTCGATTTTAACGATAGAGGTATGGTTCCTTTGGCAAATTTTCATGGAATAACCCATAGAATACGGAAATCGTAGGGAAATTGATGAAAAATAAATCGACCCGCCCTAATGTATATGTATTTTGAATGCACATTGACAAATTTACCAATAATTACTATTCAGTGCTTTTATATAAGATTAAATCTTTGTACTGAATTATAAGAAATTAAATAAATAAATAAATAAATAAATAAATATATGATAATATATAGTTTGAATGGCACCATATATGATAATATATAGCTTAAATAACACCATATATAAATATATATCGCACTATATATAGTACCATATATTATCATATCTGGAACTGAATTAAAGATTTTGTTTATGAGGTACCATATATGACCATATATTGTTTAAATGGCACCATATATGATAATATCTAGTTTAACTGCCACCATATATAATTATATATTGTTTAAATGATACCATATATAATTATATATTGCTAAAATGCCACCATATATATTAAGATATAGTTCTATATATAACTATATATGCAATAAGATCAACCATGTTATGTAATATATAATTATATATGCCATATCTAATATTATGAAGGCCGATATCTAATTAGATGAAATTATATATGGCATAATATAAGGAAAATTTTTCGGAAAAACGTCATATATAATTATATATGGATATACATAACCACATGTCTAATTATATATTGTAATATATGCCACATATGATTATATATAATTTTTTTACTCGGGTAGGTTTATCCCCAAAGATATCATTGGACCTCCCAATTTTGAAATATAACTTGATCTTAGTTTTGGCCGGCACATAAAATCCTTCCACTGAACCCTCCTCGGGGGTGCTAGCTGGAAACGGGTACCAGGCGGTACACGGCTAAGGTCAGGGTTTTGATCATAGTGGGACAATGTAAGGTCTATTGTCTGCATTACTGAGATGGGCTCTGACTATAGGTGGAAGGTAACCGCGGCTAGGTATCGGTCCGAGTGTCTGTTTTTCTCACATTGAGCGGCTTGGGACGCTTCCTTTCTCGTGGTTCCTCAAATCCAGGCGCGTTTGTTTCCCATAGTGGGTGGCTTCCTGGTCCGCGTCTGTTTTACCTAGTAGGTCGGCGGTGAGAATTTTTTAACGATGTTGGTAGAAGAATGAACATGGGAACACAACACGAGGAAAGTGAAATCCGGGCGGTAATATACGCCCAAATGTCGGTGTTAGCAGTGACTGCGACCGCCGGCGGGCACGGTGGAGACAGCGGGTCTCCTCTGCGTGTCGCCAGCAGTCACACAACGGATATGGTAGCGGACACGGTATGGTAACGGCAACGGCAAATTCACAACTGGGGTCATCTCTCGTCAGACAGGAGGCCATGGAGGTGCCCTCGGACAGTGACACCAACGACCAACTATTGGGTTTGGAGGAACTCTTCTTATACCAGATGGATGAGGAGGATATTTGTATGATATCCTCCCAGCCGGTGGTCAGTGAGTCCAACAATCCCAAGAAAATGATCGTTGGAGGCACTGAAGAGAGCAAATCCACTGGCAGTCCTCTGCCGGCAGATGACTCGAAAAGAGTGGCAGGCTACAAGCGCTCTATCCGGTATTTGAAGCAGCTGGCTCGTCGAGATCCAGCTGCCTTAACTTCCAGAGAAAGGCGATTGAGGCGGAAACATGAATTCCATGTGCGGAAGTATGAATCCATGGCGAAGAATACTTCCGTAGTTGAATCCAGGCCACACACAAAGGCGCAAGATCAGAGCAAAGCCATGAAAACCGCATAAAACCGGATCCCATGGCCACTCTGAGGCGCGGCGAACGGACTCCAAGGTTCCTGCGGAGTCCGGGAAGCGTTCGACCAACCAAACCGAAGCACTCTCAACTCGACCGTCCACATCACGTGGCAATGTTGGGGGTACGAAGTTTGGCGGTGATCCTGGCGACAAAGCCGGACCTGACGGCGGAAAATCCGAGGTGCGGGCCGTACCGTCCTCATCAAAAGGAAGTACGGCTATCTCCAAGGACAAAGCCTGCAGGCCCGGTGGAAAGCGACAGAGGTCAGGTGAGACGCAGGTGTCAGAGGGTAAGCGGTTGAAACCATCGGCTAGCTTTCCATCTGCACCTGAGCTACAGGTAGCCATTGTGGACCGGAGTCATCCTGAAGGTAGGATGACAACGGACAGATGGCTGGTGTTGGAGGAACAGATACTGAGGGCACTAGTTGTAGCACTCGCACACAGTGAAGATGATTCCTTCACTCCGTTCGATGGCGCCAAGTGGCAGAAAGGTGTCAAGATAGTGGGTTGTGGCAATGAGAAAGCGTTGAACTTTCTCAAAAGCACAATCCAGGATCTTGACGAGCTTTGGCCGGGTATGAATGTCGATATCGTTCCCATTGATCAGGTCCCTTTTCAGACGACCGTGAAGGTGTGGGTTCCTCCTCCAGTAATAGAGGATGAAGCCATTCTGACAATACTGAAACGTCAGAACAAAGGACTTGCTTCAGATGATTGGAGAATCATCAGGGGACGAGCGAGGGACAAAGGAGACGGAAAGGACCTCTGGCTGAAAGTCGGCTCGGAGTCTTTGCGCCTCCTGCGCCTCTCCAACGGATCGGTGAAGTTTGGGTTGAACCATCTTAAGATGATTCTACCCAAGGAAGATACCAGCAATGCGTCCTAGATGCATCAAGTTGGTGCAGATAAATCTGCATCACTGCGAGGCAGCGACCGATGAATTGCTGCGTTTCATGGAGACGGAGATGATGGACGTGGCCCTGATTCAAGAACCTTGGCTTTCTGGCAACAGGAAGGGCATTAATCTTTTTCTTATGTCTCATTACAACAATGGAGACCTAACGGTGGCGGCACTTGAGCGGATGTATCTCCCGTATGAGGAAGACAGCCCTCCATCACAGGCAGTCCGTAATCTAGTCGAGGTGGGCATAACCAAGGGCCATGATCTGGTGATGGGGGGTGATGCCAATGCTCATCACTCTTTATGGGGCAGCACTGACATCAATAACCGAGGTGAGTCACTGTTTGATTACCTAATGTCCACTAATTTGATTATATGTAATAGGGGCAATAGGCCAACATTCTGTAATAGGATTAGGGAAGAGGTTATTGATATAACCATGGTATCGAATACTGACTCTGTTGAAGTCCAAGACTGGAGAGTTTCACAAGAATGTTCATTCTCTGATCATTATAGGATTCTCATCAGCGTTGATCTTTCTGTTAGGGAAATGATTCCATATAGGAATCCTAGGAAGACAAACTGGGCCAAATTTCGTAGTCTTGTTCAGATGATACCGGGCCCAGAACGGGACACCCCGGTCAGTGTGCGAGACGTGGAAGGTTCAGTTCGTCTATTGATGGATAATCTTAGGGAAGCATTTCTGAACTCGTGTCCTGAGCGCTTGCCACCGAGGAAAATTCACCAACCATGGTGGACTCCGGAGCTTAAGACACTTAGGACTGAGAGCAGAAAACTTTTCAATAAGGCGAAGAAGGAGAACAGACCTGAGGACTGGGAGCGGTACCGTCTCAGTTTTAATGCCTTTAAGAAGGCGACTCGAAGGGTAAAAAGGGAATCGTGGTCTAAGTTCTGTGGGGAAGTAGAGGGCACTACGGAGGCAGCGAGGATTCGTAAGGTTCTTTCTATGGCATCCAGTGCACCAGGATCCCTTATGAGGCCTGATGGTACATTCACGGAGGGTAATAGGGAAACCATTGAGCTCCTGATAGAGACTCACTTTCCGGGTTGCAGAGAGGATGTGATGTCCAATGTCCCGTTGGACGCACTCTCATCGACTGCAATTCAGATAGGTGAGCACATCTGGTCAATGGTAGACGAACGCAAAATTGCTTGGGCCGGATGGTATTTTCCCGGCACTTTTGCGGGAGTCCCTGGACATTATCATGCCATGGCTGCTGCGTGTTTTTACTGGCAGCCTGGCGTCGGGGTATATACCCTCTGGGTGGAGAGAGGTCAGGGTGGTCTTCATCCCGAAAGCGGGGAGGATAAAACACAGCACCGCCAGGGACAACTGGCCGATTAGTCTCTCGTCGTTTTTATTGAAAACACTGGAGAGACTGGTGGATGTTCATGTGAGGAGCATCCTTTCTGCAGACAATTTCAGCAGAGCCCAACACGCATACCTCAAGGGGAGGTCGGTGGAAACGGCTCTGAGTGAGGTTGTCGGCACAATTGAGGATGCTCTTCACGACCGTGAGTATGTGTTGGCGTCCTTCCTGGATGTAGAAGGGGCTTTCAACAACGTGAGTATATCATCGATCATTAGTGCCTTGGAGGGTATTGGCACTGACCCGCAGATAACCCTGTGGACAGGCAATATGCTCAGGAGCAGGGCTATAAACTCGAACATAGGCGGTGATGGGGCGCGGAAGGTGGTCACAAGGGGTACTCCACAAGGGGGGGCCATTTCTCCTCTTCTGTGGAATCTTGTGATCAATGGAATCCTTGACTCATTGGGGAGAACGGGGACGAAGGTTATGGCATACGCCGATGACGTTGTGCTACTGATCAGGGGGAAATTTCTCCAGACGGTCAGTGATCTCATGGAGTCGGCGCTTACGAAGCTATCCAGGTGGGCAAGGGAGAACGGTCTGGGAGTCAATCCATCTAAAACCGAACTTGTTTTGTTTACAAGGAAGTACAAACCGGAGAGGCTTTATCTCCCTAGATTGGACGGAGTTACTCTTCAACTCTCGGGGGAGGCAAAGTATCTGGGTGTCATTCTTGACTCTAAACTTTCCTGGAAGAGGAATACCGAGGAGAGAATGAGAAAAGCCTTGTGTGCTTTTTACACTTGTAGAAGGACCTTTGGGAAGAGATGGGGTCTACAGCCGTATATCATTCACTGGATGTATCCGGCGATTATCAGACCAATCTTGACCTATGGGGCACTGGTGTGGTGGAGGGCGGTGGACACGGGTTCATATCTCTCCACTCTCGCAAAGGTGCAACGACTGGCTTGTCTGGGTATTACGGGGGCGGCTCGTTCTACACCCCAGGCAAGTTTGGAGGTGATGCTTGGCATCCCACCACTGGATATTTATATCAGGGACATGGCGGCAAAGGCAGCTCTCAGACTCAGGGAGATGCAGGAGCTGAGGCAACGCACTTGGGGGCACAGTACCATTCTACATGGGATTGGTGGTGCACTACTGGATCGTTAAACGGACTCTATTGTACCGGTCACGAATTTCCAGAGGACTTTTGAGGTGATTGTACCGACCAGGGAAGACTGGGCAGCCGACTCCGTTATTTGGAGTGGTGATATCTCAGTGTTCACGGACGGTTCGAAGACGGACATGGGGACAGGGTCGGGAGTTTACTCCGGCGAACTGGACCTTCGAATCTCCATACGACTCTCGGGCGATTGTAGCGTGTCCCAGGCGGAAGTGTATGCAATTGACGTGGCCGCACGGATGATAATGGAATGGGATTTGGATCCATCGTCCATTAGCATATTTGCGGACAGTCTTGCTGCTTTAAAAGCCCTGGAATCCGATACTGTCAGATCGGGGTGTGTGCGGCACTGTATTGAATCCCTCGAACGTATTCGTCGGCACTCGGTAAGGCTGGCGTGGGTCCCTGGACACGCTGGGATTGCGGGGAACGAGCGGGCTGACGAGTGTGCGAGGAATGGCTCCGAGTCGGTTGAGGACCCTATACAGACGGAGGTGCTAGTTCCTCTGGTGGAGCTATTCGGTGTGATAGGGGATATATCGGATAGGGAGACGAGGGCAAGGTGGACAACCTTGACCAATTGTAGGATATCTCGGACCCTATGGCCACTGCCTGATCCGGGGAGGACAAAGATTCTTCTTGGATTTGGCAAGCGGACGGTCGGGATGATGCTTGTAGGAGTTCAATCGGGACACTGCGCGATAGGCCGAATGGCTGCGCGTTGGGGTTACACCCAGGCGGACTACTGCAGGGGCTGTGGGGACGAGGAGGAGGAGGAGACAGTGCATCATCTGCTTTGTGAATGTCCGGGACTGAAGGACTCAGATATCTGGGATGCAGGTTCTTCGACGACCTGGACAGTCTACGCGATGTTTCTCTGTCTGGTCTTGCGAACTTTTTAAGGGGATCGGGATGGTTCTAGATTTCTCGGGTCGTGGTATTTCTTTCCATGTGGGGAAAACTAAGGGAATCACAATGGGCCCTATGGCCTCCGAGTGAACTCGCCGTTCTGGCGGGCTCCCATTCAACCTAACATAATCTTAGTTTACAATGGGATCTAATACGATATCATTGGATACACCCAATTTTGAGATCTAATTGGATCAGCTAGATATTACAGCAAATCTTAAACAATATCAAATTGGATATACCCATGTGAAAATCGAAATATATATGAACATACATGATCATACATGCACTAGTATATGATCATGCATGGGTATACATGATCATATACGTCCATACATAATTCAATGTATGACCATACATCATCTCATATCTTTCGATATATCTTTGGATCCGAAATTTGAGGGTATATGGAGGTATATGGTCATATATGATCATATATGAACATACATGAATCATATGTGAGCATATATGGCCATATATGAACATGTACGGCCATATACCCTCAAATTTCGGATCCGAAGATATATGGAAATATATGGGATGATGTATGGTCATACATTGAATTACGTATTGATGTATATGATCATGTATGCCCATGCATGATCATATACTAGTGAATGTATGATCATGTATGTTCATATATATTTCGATTTTCACATGGGTAATTAGATATTGCGCGAGATCAATTTTTTTTACTCGGGTGGTATCATTTAAACAATATATAACTATATGTGGTGCCAGTTAAACTATATATTATCATATATGGAGGCATTTAAACAATATATGGTCATATATGGTATATCATGAACAAAATCTTTAATACAGTTGCAGATATGATAATATATGCTACTAAATATAGTGCCATATATATTTATATATGGTTTTTGTTAAGCAATATATTAGCATATATGGTGCCATTTAAACCATATATTATTATATATGGTGCCATTTAAACAATATATGGCCATATATGGTACCTCATGATCAAAATTTTTAATACAGTTCCAGATATGATAATATATGATTCTAGATAGTGCCATATATATTTATATATGGTGTTATTTAAGTAATATATTACTATATATGGTGCTATTTAAACAATATATATTCATATATGGTGCCATTTCAACAATATATGCTCATATATGGGACCTCATGAACAACATTTTTAATACAGTTCCAGATATAATAATATATGATACTATATATAGTGCAATATAAATTGATATATGGTATAATTTAAACAATATATTACCATATGTGGTGACATTTAAACCATACATTATGATATATGGTGCCATTTCAATAATATATGGTCATATATGGTACCTCATGAACAACATTTTTAATACAGTTCCAGATATGATAATATATGCTACCATATATAGTACCATATACTTTGATATATCGTATCATTTAAACAACCCGAGTAAAAATAGTTACATATAGTCATATATGTTATTAAGTTATATCTGTATAAATATACAGTTTCATCCGAAGAATGGCCCGATATATTTTTATCAATTGTTTATCAATTTTTATCTAAATGTATCAGTTTAGATCTGACCTGATTAAATTATGTGTTAATCAGATGAAATTGTATCAGATTTTTGACCTACATAAGCCTTATAAAACTAATGAAATTATATGTAGTGATCGATATGATTATATATGATTTGATACTAAGTTTTATAACACTGTATGTGTCGTTGTACTAAAAATATATTTTAATTTTATATAACTTTCTATATAATTCCATACAAATTAATATATAGTTCAACATCAAATTTAGTTATCTGCAAATTCAAATTACTCCATAGCCAAATAATTTTCACGTGATGTTTTTGCATGTAAAATCATATTAAAAAATGATGCGTACGATTTAGAAGACAAAAGTATTCAAATAAATTTTTATTTTATGTTTAAAAATTTGGGTCTTTGAATTGTTGAAACCATAGACATTTCAATTTCAATTTAATAGCTGGTATGCATAAAAAGTATGCCTACTATCAGACAAAATTTTATAAAATAAGATATTTTTATATCGAATTAGATATAATTTGATGTCCTGGATATGGACAAATCCTGGGTCAAACTATATCAAATTATATCTAATTTGATATAATTAGACACATCTAGATGACCCATTTTTCGGATCAAGTTGTATGTCGTTGTATATGGGGATTTATCAAAAAAGATATAATTATGTATGACACCATATTAAGTTTTTTACCCGGGATTTTACAGAAAAGCACAAACGCCTTTAGTATTGCTTTAAACTGTTTGTATAAATTTTCTAACAATTTCTTTCCATGGCAATGTAATATAAAATTATATTCAAAAGGCGACTGACAAGAGTTCTAGTGTGACTCTAAATGGGGTATATATAATTCTATCCAAAACGAAATCATGTTTTTTTGAAAAATGATTTCATATAAAAACATATATTATTTTGGATTATGTACTAAATAGTTATATACAACGTCATATAAAATTGGATTATCTGTCTCTAATTGTTAATGCAATATACAATTATGTACTAATCGTTATGTAATAAGATGCAACTAAATACGACATCATATTACAATTTTTTGAGAAAGAAAAAATTATATATGGATACATATAATTATGTCCGGTTACATATATGGGTATATAAAATCATACATTATTATATAAAAACGTTTTTACTCGGGATATTACATTTCATAATTTCTGAAATACAATTGATAATTTCTGAAATACAGTTTGATAATTTCTGAAATACAGTTGTGAATTTCGGAAATACAATTAATAATTTCTGAAATACAATAGATAAAACTAAAATACAATTGACTAGTTCTGAAATACAATTCATAAATCTGAAAAATAATTGATAAGTTCTGAAATACAATTTATAAAACTGAAATTCAATTGATTATTTCTGAAATACAATTGATAAATCTTAAAAACAATTGGAAATGGTGTTGAGCGTTAAAAAGATGTAAATAAAATTATTTTTTTTTAAAAAATTCAATTTAATAAAAAAAAATATAATTTTATAAAAACATTTATAGAAAATAAAATTATAATTTTATAAAACGAAATTCTTTTTATAAAAAAAATGCATAGCCGTGAACGGTATCGAACTCGAGACCTTCTGAGTTCAAACCTTATTTTAACAAAATATTGTAATTTTTATAAAATCAGTGCTCTGCCAGTGTATTATTTTTTGAACTGTTGTCAATATCGGTCTAGGATCTTATTTAATCCCATATAATGGAGATCTTAAGTAGTACCCAAATATAATGCTGGATCTAATTTTATCTGTCATTTTTCTGGATAGTTTTAGATGTCAATCCCCAAATATATTGCTGTTTCTAATTCGATCTGCCATACCGAAATAAATTGCTGAATCTAATTCGATCTGCAATTTATGGGATAAATTAAGATCCTACCAAATCTCCAAATATATCACTGGATTTAATTCGATCTGCAATTTATCGGAAAAATTAAGATCCTACGCAATCCCGAAATATATTACTGGATCTAATTTGATCTGTCATTTTTTGGATAAATTTAGATCTTACTTAATCCGCAAATATATAGCTGGATCTAATTCGATCTGCCATTTTTCGGATCAAATTAGATCTAAGTTTATCCACAAATATATTGCTGGATCTAATTCCATCTGCCATTTTTCGGATCAATTTAGATCTAAGTTTATTCCCAAATATATTGCTGGATCTAATTCGATCTGCCACTTTTTCGGATCAAATTAGATCTAAATTTATCCACAAAGATATTGCTAGATCTAATTCGATCTGCCAAAATTGAGATCGAATTGGATCTAAGTTTATCCACAAATATATAGTTCTATATAATTCGATCCCCCATTTTTCGGATCAAATTAGATCTAAGTTTTTCTACAAATTTATAACTGGATCTAATTCGATCCGCCATTTTTCGGATCAAATTAGATCTAGGTTTATCCCCAAAGATATCATTGGACCTCCCAATTTTGAGATATAACTTGATCTTAGTTTATCTGCATATATAAAATGGGATCTAATACGATATCATTGGATACACCCAATTTTGAGATCTAATTGGATCAGCTAGATATTACAGCAGATCTTAAACAATATCAAATTGGATATGATTAGATATTGCGCGAGATCAATTTTTTTACTCGGGTAGATAAACTCGTTTTTCGGATCGTATTTCATCATATTAGATCCAAGATGGCTCTAAATTACTGCAGTACGATCCACCATTTTTCGGATAAAATTTATTTTTTTTTTTGCAATATGAATTTCTTTTTATAAAATTATAATTTTTTTCTATACATTTTTTTATAAAATTATATTTTTTTTATTAAATTGAATTTTTTAATAAAATAATTTTATTTACATCTTTTTGACGCTCTACTCCATTTCCAATTGTTTTTAAGATTTATCAATTGTGTTTAATAAATTATCAATTGAATTTCAGAACTTATCAATTATTTTTCAGATTTATGAATTGTTTTTCAGAACTAGTCAATAAAATTTCAGTTTTAGCAATTGTATTTCAGAAATTATTAATTGTATTTCTGAAATTCACAACTGTATTTCAGAAATTATCAAACTGTATTTCAGAAATTATCAATAGTATTTCAGAAATTTTTGAATGTTTTTCAGAAAATTTTCTCTACGCGGTCATAAAAACATTATACTAGCATATGTAGTCATATCTCATTTGATATAGATCGACATATGATCTTATCCAAGTTCATCTCAAAATTGGGGTATCCAGTAATATCCAATCAGGTCCCTCAAATATATTACAGGATTAAATAAGATCCAAATAGATCTCAAAATTGGGAGATCCAATAATATCCAATAATATCAAATTAAGATCCTGATAGATCCCAAAATATCCCATGGGATTAATTTACATCCAATTAGATGCAAACGGATAAGCTAATTTTGGCAGATCGAATTGGATAATTTGAGATCAAAATTCATCCTATGATATATTTGGAATTATTTAAATTTTAAAAAAATTAAAAAAATAACACAAAAAATTAAAAAAAAACATTTATTATTAAAAAAATATTTATTTCATTAAAAAAAAACAAAAAAAAATGCCGTCGGCAGGATTTGAACCCAGGTTGATGGCGTTGTAGTCGGCCACTTAACTCACTCAGCCAAAAACTGCTATACAACATGACTGACTATATGAGACAACATTGTTCGTGTTACTGAGTTATATATAAACATAAATTTATATACATATATAGATGACTTAGAAAAAATAAATTAATAACATTCTTTCAAAAAAACAAAAATTAAAAATTTTAAATGTTTTCCACTGACGGAAATTTTTTGTTGAATAAGATAAAAAAAATGTTTGTTGAAGGGTCAAGGCACCGATTTATATGGCTCAAAAATCTAAATATCAACAGTCTGTATTTGCAAAATTAATAATGGGATAAGAGCAATATACATGTTATTTAAAAGGTAATATAAATGTATTTTAAATAAGGTATGACATATACAAGCTTACCAATCCTTTGGAAAAAATACTCTTATCCAACACTTTTTCACAAATTGTTTTGTTTGTATTAAAAGTAGGAGTACAAAATTCAAAATATTGCCAAAATTGTATGTACAAATGATACAAAAAAAAATCATTTCGCTCTGGAAGAACTCAAATTCAGAACTTTAACGAAATTATTATATATTACGATATCTAATTATATATTTAAAATACTATTAATTGAAAACATAATTTGCAGATGCTGTTGACACAAAATGGTTTAACCTTTTTAAGATCTGTAAAAAAAATATTTATAAGTAAATCAAGTTGAGTTAAAAAAAGTAAAAAAAAAACTTTTTTTGTGCCCGAGCTGGGATTCGATAGTAGGGTCTCTCAGGTAATATGTGACTATATATAATTATATATTAAACACATAGGGAATATTACTGACGTGGGACCATATATAACCATATCTAAAATTATATTGTTAATCTTGCACCATATATGGAATCATATATAATCATATCTTATATCATTTAATGTAATATATAATCATATATAAAAATATCTTACATCATACAACAAAAAAATTTTTATAACAGGGCATATATTACTATATCTCAAAATATATGGCTTATATGCCACCATATGTTATCATATATTATGTTATATATGATCATTAGGGTGACCGCAAAAAATCGATGTCGGAATTTTGTTCGTCTGGACCCCACAAAACGATTCCCCTTTCCAGATATTAAGATAGCCGAAATTTGAGCTCGATTGGAGTATGTTAACCCGTGCCGCTGAGGGCTCAAAATTTGAAATACAATTTACAATACAATTTATAAAAATCCAAAATCGGTTGGAAAATATTTCGGTAATTGCAATTTCCTCAGACCATTGTAGTGTTAAAATGAGATAAATTATGAAAATCGAAAAAAATAAAATATTTCTTTCAAAAAATTACAAGGTTATACTCTAGTTTCAATTTTAAGATCCACATATATTCAGATAAAATTTTTTGTCTCTCTTGGGCTATGATAACCTAGTCCCAGGAATGGCCAAATATGGGATTTGTTTTTTTATAAATTTGCAAAACTCTAGTTTTGAGTTTTTTAAAATTTTATTCAACAAAATATTAAAAAAAAGTGGTCAACGCATAGGGGTTTATTAAATACACCTTAGAGAATAATTATGCTGAAAATTACACAAATCCCTGTTTTAACTTAACTGTGACAGAGTTTTAAATTTGAAAATTTTAGAGGAAAGTGTGATTTTGGCCAATAATTAAGATGATAGTATTAATTTTTGTGTTTTTAGCTAGCTGGAACAAAATCACTTCCGATTTCATTTAATCCTGATACAGGAGATTGTTTTCCGAAAATTCTGTAAAACTTCGACAACGTTAACCCTTTCTTTAACAAGGTCAAAAGTAAAATTTTTCAAATTTTTCGATTTTTCCTTGAAGTATACCAAAACAATGTGTTGTTTCTTGCGGAATTTGGTCTAAATAACTCCTTTAACACCAAATTTTATACATAGGAATAAAAAATTAGAAATTAACCCTTATAGGCACATGGGGTCAAAATTACCTCAAATTTTTAAAATGTAAAAAGTGCCATTTGGCATGAAAATCGATATAAAAACCTTTAATTAAGCATTTTCTAGAAAAAAAAAATATAAATTAACCTGGGGCCAGATTCCCGCAGTCGTAAGCGTTCGAAATTGTTAAAAAATTACGTTTTTAAAGCGCAAATAAAAGAACATGAAAAACTATTGTTACAACTTTAACTCATATTTGTAATAAAGGAACTAAATGCATCACCTCTAACCTGATTTTAATCTTTGTAATGTTTTCAGTAACAATAATTGCTATCGAATAACACTCGATCACGACTGCGGTAATTTGCCCCCTGTTTGTGAACTGACCCATATTTTATGTTAAATAACGATGGTTGGCTGAAAAAATTATATAGAAACCATAAATTGTTGCTTAAAAAATGTGAAGAAAGGAGTTAATTTCGATTTTTTTTATGGTTTCTAAATGCATTTTTAAGCAAACCAGCGTTATTTACCATCAAAAATGGGTAATTTTGACATCATGCTCTCAAACAGGTAAATTTTGATTTTTTTTTTCGGAAAATGCTTAGTTAAAGCTTTTTATATCGATTTTCATGTCAAATGACACTTTTTTACATTTCAAAAATTTGGGGTCATTTTGACCCCATGTGCATATAAGGGTTAATTTCTACTTATTTATTACTATGTATAAAATTTGGTGTTAACGGAGTTATTTGGACAACTTTCACCAAATTCTGCCAGAAACAACACATTGTTTTGGTATACTTCCAGGAAAAACGAAAAATTTGAAAAATTTCACCTTTGACCTTGGTAAAGAAAGGGTTAACGTTGTCGGAGTTTTACAGAATTTTCGGAAAACAATCTCCTGCATCAGGATTAAATGAAATCGGAAGTGCTTTTGTTCCACCTAGCTAAAAACACAAAAATTAATACTATCATCTTAATTATTGGCCAAAATCACACTTTCCTCTAAAATTTTCAAATTTAAAACTCCTTCACAGTTAACTTAAAAGAGGGATTTGTGTAATTTTCAGCAGAATTATTCTCTGAGGTGTATTTAATAAACCCCTATGCGTTGACCACTTTTGTTTTATATTTTGTTGAACAAAATTTTAAAAAACTCAAAAATAGAGTTTTGCAAATTTATAAAAAAACAAATCCCATCTTTGGCCATACCTGGGACTAGGTTATAGTAACCCAAAAGAGACGAAAAATTTCATCTGAATATTTGTGGATCTTAAAAATGAAACTAGAGTATAACCTTGTAAATTTTTGAAAGAAATATTTTATTTTTTTCGATTTTCATAATTTATCTCATTTTAACCCTACAATGGTCTGAGGAAATTGCAATTACCGAAATATTTTCCAACCGATTTTGGATTTTTATACATTAGCAGAAAGGGAGTTCAGTTTAGATTATTATTCTATTTATATTTTCGAAAAATACAGTTATTTAAGAGCCTGTATTTTCAAGAAAAGCCAAAAAAGTGATTTTTTCGTATTTCAAACTTTGAGCCCTCAGCGGCACGGGTAAACATACTCCCATCGAGCTCAAATTTCGGCTATCTCAATATCTGGAAAGGGGAATCGTTTTGTGGGGTCCAGATGAACAAGATTCCGACATTTTTTTCCCTCTCTATGAGATCCGGTCACCCTAATGATCATTTATATTTATATATGACAACAGATCTGTCATATCTCATTATGTATAGCATATATGATTGATATCTAATTTTATAAAAGACAATATATAAAAATATATGGTTATATAAGGTACCACATAAGAAACATATAATTATATATGGCTATTCATGACAACATATATACACGGTGAAAAATGTTCATATACGCTCAAACATGTTCATATATGGTTTATGAATGGACACATATGAACAAATATGGATTTTTTATGAACATATATGGATTTTATATGAACAAATATGGAAGTATATGTGATTCCATATATTGAAAAAATTTCATATACAGACATATATGGAAGCATCTGTTATTTCATATATGGAAATGGCACTCATATATGGACAAATATGAAAGTATATGTTATTCAATTTATGCAAAAGGGACTTGTATATGAACATATTTCGAAGAATACATTTTTCCATATATGTAAAAGGAACTCATTTTTGGATAAATATGGAATTATATTTAATGCCATGAATAAAAAAAGGAACATATGTAGCGCCTAATTTGAATGTCATACATAAATTTATATCTATCGTACAACCTTATAATAAAGGACAGCAACGTTCGCATGTATTCGCAAATATTTAATAAATGTATATGTTCATATATGACCATATATGAACATATACTTAGGTGTTACCTCATTTTTCGGATCCATACATATATGGTTGAACCATAAATGTTCATATATGGACATTTTTCACCGGGTACTCAAATATTAAAAGATAAAACAAGATATTACTATATACGACTATATATAAATTTTTTTGATCGGGTATTAACTATGAAATACAATCAACAAATTCTGAAATAGATTTGATTACTTCTGAAATGCAATTAATAATTTCTGAAATACATTCGATGTTCATATATGGACATTTTTCACCGGGATATATTAATATATATATTATATATAGTAGCATATATTATCATATCTGGAACTGTATTAAAAATGTAGTTCATGAGGTCCCATATATGAGCATATATTGTTGAAATGGCATCATATATGATAATATATGGTTTAAGTGGCACCATATATGGTAATAGTGGCCCTATGTTCCGTATAGGAACTACGGGAACTTAAATATATATATATATATGGTAATATATTGCTTAAACAACACCACCCAGGTGAAAATGTTCACATATGGTCATATATGGCAACATATATGGGTTCGGATCCGAAATTTGAGGGTATATGGCCATATATGGAGATATATGAATGTTTATATAATTTTTTTTTTTATTTTTTAATAAAAATATTGCTTTTTTTATTTAAATTAAATGTACCCAGTAGCAAAAAATACTAGTTTAGAACCAGTTATGTACTAGTTTATTTGAACCAGGCAACTAGTACGAGTTCTACCGCCTCTCCATACAAACAACTGTAGAATTTAACATGGAGATGTCATATGGATGGGGGCAATTGTCGCCAAACTGCCACTTTGGTACTAGTTGTAGAACTAGATTGGAAATTACAAATTAAAGACGAAAAATAGGGACCGAAACTGGTACTAATGTGAAACTTGCGGAACCAGTTCCGAAGTGACTCTTTGGAAATAGTACTGTACCAGTTGGTTGCTACCTGAATTATAAGATAAAATCAAATGTTTTCCTTTGATAAAACGCAGATTAGACCGATAGTTTCCTCTTACTGAGATAATTATATTCATTTAATAATTGAAATTTAAAATATTTTGTGTTATTGATTTGTAATGACAATAAAATATTTTAGTGTTTATTTGCAAACTCAGAATGTATTACTAAAAAGCAACTGTAACCAAAACTCGTATTTAAATTAAATTTTTAGAAACAGTATCTGCATAGTTTCAATGAAACTATTAGGTACATAAATTGTTAAAGATTTTTAGGAAGAAAAACAGGAAACTATACTGGTACTTTTGAGAAATTTACTAAACTAGTTATGGAGTGACTCTTTGGCACCAGTATTGTACCAGTTGATTTACACCTCAATTCAATTCACAATAAAAATGTTCAAGTTTTTATTTGCAAACTCTGATTTTTGTATTAAATGTAAATGCAAAAAAAAATTTCAAATCTCATATTTTAATTTAGGCATTTTTTTTAAACAGTAGGTATTTTCATATAAACTCGTATTCTACTCGTAAACGGTGTAATGTTTATGAGTTTAATGTCAAACTCCATACATAAAAAATATTGTTTGTATTTATAAAAGGTTTACAAGGAATTAAGGAGTTTATATAAAACCCCTAGTATCTATATAGATCGTATTTAACTAGTACACAACTGGTTCAAAATGATTATTGAGAGAACTAGTTCTGTAATTACTAGTCAAAAAACTAGTACTAAAAAGTACTAGTTCGACCATTTGCTACTGGGTAAATATTACAATTCTTACTGATGAATTTGTACATTTGAATGAAATTGAGAAATTATGAAATTTTTAATGGACATAAATATTTTACTTGAAGTTTAGAAATTATTTTATGACTGTTTTTTGATTATTTAATGATTGTTTATACACTAATAGAAAAAAGTGTGTAAAAATTTTAGTTAAAGCTACTAAAAATTAGTTCAAAATTAAAAACTGCTGAATTAGCAGAGTATTTTTGCTAAATATAAATAAGATAGGAACAGCAAAAATAAAAGTGTTTAATATATTTACAAAATTTGAGTTATAATTGAGCTAAATATCAGTGATTAAGAAATAAAATTAGACAAAAAACATCACATAAAATTTAAAATTTTCAAAGTTCCTTTTTCGTTTTTTGTTTTTAATAAATAAATTTAGCAGTTTTATTTTTGCTGTTTTTATCTTACTGCAACATTTTCAATTGTATTTCAAAATTTATCATTATATTTCAGAAGTTATCAATTGTTTTTCAGATTTATCAATTGTATTTCAGAAATAATCAATTGAATTTCAGTTTCATCAATTGTATTGTAGAAGTTATGAATTGTTTTTCAGATTTACCATTTTTTTGTTTTTGTGGAAACACTTTTTTTTGTGGAAACACTTTTTTTGTATAAACTTTTTTTTTGTGGAAACTTTTTTTTTTTGGTGGAAACACTCTTTTTTTTTGTAGAAACACTTTTTTTTTGAAACACTATTTTGTGGAAATACTTTTTTTTTTTGGAAACTCTCTTTTTTGTCAAAACTTTTTTTTTGTGGCAACACAGTTTTGGTGGTTACTTTTTTTTGTGGAAATACGTTTTTTTTTTGTGGAAACACTTTTTTTTGGTAACACTTTTTTTTGTGTAAACTTTTTTTTTTGGAAACACTTTTTTGGAAACACTTTTTTTTGGTGGCAACACTTTTTTTGTGGAAACATTTTTTATAACACACTTTTGGGAAAGAAAATTTATCCACGGCCACTTTTTTTTAACACTCCCAGTGTAGAAACGGTAATGACATATCATTATTTTTTGGACTACCAGTAATGACACCCACTTACCTTCTGTATTTTTTTAAAACATATAATAATGAGTTACTGATAATGACTTATTTTTATCATTATTTCAAATAGAAAATAATTTTTTAGATTTTTTTGAAAATTTTTTGAAATCTATTTTTAGACTCAATATTTTTTAAACACTGGTAAGGATATATGTAACCACATATTTTTTGATTTTTTGTATGTCGGCGAGTAAGCTTGCAGGTCAATTGTGTTTTTATCTATTAAATATTACATGTCGATATAGCTCAGATGGTAAAGCTGTTGACTGGCAATCTGTAGACCCAGGTTCGATTACCGCACCAGCAAATTTTATTAAAAAAAAAAATACAATAACAAATATTTTTTTTTATATAATTTATTTTTTAGAAAATCTATTTTTAGACTCATTATTTTTGTCAGTACTGGTAAGCACATATGTAACGATATATTTTTTGATTTTTCGTATGCTGGTGTGTAACGACAACTCATTATTTATCGCGACATCGCCATATAAAGGTAATAAGAAATGTAATAACAAAAGTAACTAGTTACCATTACCAAGTATGTAGTTACATAACCACATATCTGGTAATGATTTTCTACACTGGGCTCTTTTGTCTACGCGCACTTTTTTTAAACACATTTTTTTTTTTGTTTTTAAACACACATTTTTATTAAGGAAAGTAATATAGAGTTTGTTTACGACCATTTTTTTTTTGTTTTTTTAAACACTTTTTTTAACACACTTTCGGGAAAGAACGGGGAAATGAAACGAGAAACAAGTGGAGTTGAAATTCGAGAAAATGGCAATGGAACAGAGAACGAAATGGAATGCGGAACGAAATGAAACAGAACAGGGGACGAATGGATTCGCAATGATAATAAACAAATCGCAAAGAGAATCATAGTGTATACATATAAGAGTGACTGACTGACTTATTTTACCCTCTAACCGGCCTATGCTTTTTCACCAAAGTATACATAAAATCCAAAAATGAAATTTTTTGTGCCTTTGATTAAGAAGATGTAACGATTTTCGTTTTTTGAAACTACGAAAACGGGTCTTAATTTTAATAAATATTGGTACTAATACTAATTTTATTCTTTTTGTCAAATTTCATAATAATTCATTTTCAAGTTAAGACGATATCCCAGAAAGGTATCCTGATAGAATCCTGTATGTGCTCCGACATAGACATCTATAAGATGGAATTTTTTTACTTTTTAACGTAGAGGCTTATACCTGGCTTTTACGACCTGCACAAAAACCCATCGACTAGAAATCCAAATGTATGTACTTTGCGATGTGGGGTAATGCGCGTGATGTTGAATTTTAGAACAGTTGTTAGCGAACTTTTGTTGAAGCTGTTTATTTCATAGCCCTGTTATATTATTTTACTTCGGTGGGGTTAAGTGCTATGGGAATAGTGAAGGAGGACACTGTATTAGGGATAAAAAATCATACACATTATTTTTCCAAATTGATGTTGCGGTCGCCGGGGATCGAACCCGCAACCACATGTGTAACAGTTCAAGGCCTTAACCATTACACCACAGCTCTCACATCGTCGTCGTTATTTATTGTTAATTATTAAGTGTGTCTATTTGATTTTATTTTTACTTAAAAAGTACAAAATTTGTTTTAATCTAAGCTTCCTCTGAATAATAATTTTTCAAATTATTTATTTTTTATATAAAGTCCTAATAAGCATTCTCATCGAAGGGGGCTTTTATTTTGAAGATTTTTACATAATAAAAAACATTGTATTTTATTTTCATAAAAATATTTAATTCCTATACAAAACAAAACTTTATGGTACGCTAACAACGTAGCGGGCTTGCCCGATACGACAAAATTCGTTTTCGGTTTAACTGAGATTTTTGAGCTAATCTCAAATCTCTATTTGATATACTTGTGCTGTATCTCATATTCAGATTCTCTAAATCGCAATTTACTGCCTTTATATTGGCCCGTCTATAGTTGTGATATAAAATTGGGATGTCATTTCCATTCTGAATAATGTTCTTATTATCAAGGTACATAAAAGCCTCTGGTGGGACGAAACCCCTTTCCTTTGCTTCATAGATTTTATAAAGCTCTTCATTGGCTGAATGACCACTCCCTATTCATTTTATGAATAGTTTCATTAATTTTATGAACTTTTCATAAACATTGACTTTAATGAAACCTGTTACATAGATTCTAAGAAAATTTTCAATGGACGAGTTCCAGTGACAATTTTCTTGAAAACTATGAAGAAATTCATTACTGAAGTGAAGATAATTCTCTCAGTGTGGTTATCCGATTGCTTACTTGATCCTTAAAAATAAGGAGTTAAGCAAATACTATTATATATATATAAATGTTCCCTCGGTTCCTATAAGGAGCATAGGAGCAAATACTATTAGCTTAAGGAAATACATTCAGAAAAATGTAAGATTTCTCTAGTGTGTAATTTTAGGACTCGTCATAAAAATTTAAACATAAAACATATTTACATATAATAAATAAAAATGTATAAAATTTAATTGTGTAAAAAGTACTTATTTAAACTATTACGGGTAAATCATTATTTTATATTTAGAAACAATGAATACAATAGGCCGTTATTAGGAATTCATTATTTTATTTTATAAAATAATGCAAAAGGTAATGATATATCATTTTTGGTAATGCAGATAGTAACGAGGTGTCATTACCAATATTTTGCTGGGGTTATACGCACACTTTTGTGATGGTGTGTTTTTCCCATATAAAATGTGTGATCGATATACAAATTTTTATTTTTCAACGGATTTCTGTCAACCGATGGTTTATGTGAAGTTTGCACGAAATTGGTCCAGTGGTTCCGGAGATATGGCGTCCCTACATATAAAATTTTCGTGTTGCTGTGACAACCAGGCCTTGGCGTTACTATGACAACTAGGCAGCACTTATAGCATTAATCTAATCTCAGCTTATCCTATCTCATTTATCTCATCTCAATTTTCTTTTTGTGGAAACACTTTTTTTTTGTGAAATATTTTTTTTTTTGTAGAAAGTTTTTGTTTTGGAAACACTTTTTTTTTTGTGGAAACTTTTTTTTTGTACAAATTTTTTTTTTCGAAAATATTTTTTTTTTTGTGGAAAAGTTTTTTTTTTAGAAACACTTTTTTTTTGTGAAACATTTTTTTTTTTGGAAACTTTTTTTTTTTTTTTGTGGAAACACTTTTTTTTGAGGAAACTATTTTTTTTTTATGGGAAATATTTTTTTTTGTGTAAAAAATTTTTTTTTTGGAAATATTTTAATTTTTTTTGTGGAAACTTGTTTTTTTGGGGAATCTTTTTTGTGGAAACTTTTTTTTGTGCAAACACTTATTTTGTGGAAACATTTTTTTTTGTGGACAAATTTTTTTTGTTTTGGCTTTTTTTATGTTTTTGTGCAAACTTTTTTTTGTGCACGCATATTTTTTTGGAAATTTTGTTTTTTTTTTTTTTGTGGAAACACTTTTTTTTGTGGAAACACTTTTTTTGTGAAAACTTTTTTTTTGTGTATACTTTTTTTTTTTTTGGTGGAATCACTCTTTTTTGTGGAAACACTTTTTTTTGTGGAAACACTTTTTTTGAAACACATTATTTTGTGGAACCACTTTTTTTTGTGGAAACACTTTTTTTTGTGGAAACTCTCTTTTTTGTGGCAACACAGTTTTTTTTTGTGGATACTTTTTTTTGTGGAAATACATTTTTTTTTGTGGAAACACTTTTTTTTTGGAAACACTTTTTTCTGTATAAACTTTTTTTTTTTGGAAACACTTTTTTTAAACACATTTTTTTTTGTTTGTTTTTAAACACACATTTTTATTAAGGAAAGTAATATAGAGTTTGTTTACGACCATTTTTGTTTTGTTTTTTTAAACACTTTTTTTAACACACTTTCGGGAAAGAACGGGGATATGAAACGAGAAACAAGTGGAGTTGAAACTCGAGAAAATGGCAATGGAACAGAGAACGAAATGGAATGCGGAACGAAATGAAACAGATCAGGGGACGAATGGATTCGCAATGATAATAAACAAATCGCAAAGAGAGTCATAGTGTATACATATAAGAGTGACTGACTGACTTATTTTACCCTCTAACCGGCCTATGCTTTTTCACCAAAGTATAAATAAAATCCAAAAATTAAATTTTTTGTGCCTTTGATTAAGAAGATGTAAAGATTTTCGTTTTTCGGAAACTACGAAATTGAGCGAAAACGGGTCTTAATTTTAATAAATATTGGTACCAATACTAAATTTATTCTTTTTGTCAAATTTCATAATAAGTCGTTTTCAAGTTAAGACGATGTCCCAGAAAGGTATCCTGATAGAATCCTGTATGTGCTTGGACCAAAGTAATGACTTTTTTAAAAGCTAAAGCTGTATTCTTACTTTGTGTGTATTATTAATGGTTTAAAAGTAACTATATTTTTAAATTTTTTGAAAGTTTTGTTAGTTTCAGAATATTAGTTGGTGAACTTTTGTTGAAGCTGTTTATTTCATAGCCCTATTATATTAGTTTACTTCGGTGGGGTTAAGTGCTATGGGAATAGTGAAGGAGGACACTGTATTAGGGATAAAAAAATCATACACATTATTTTTGCAAATTGATGTTGCGGTCACTGCGGATCGAACCCGCAACCACATGTGTAACAGTTCAAGGCCCTAACCATTACACCACAGCTCTCACATCGTCATCGTTATTTATTGTTAATTATTAAGTGGGTCTATTTCATACATGGGACTAATTAATTAGGTGGACTAATTAATTGATGATTTCATTACCATTACATTGATATCAATGGTAATGAAATTATTTTCATTACCATTTTTTTAACGAATGGTAAGGATTCTAAAATTTAATTTCATTAAATTTAAAATTTAAAAAATTGTTGGTTAATTTTTCCCGTGTTTTTTTTTTTTTTGTATACTAGGGAAAACTATGTACACAGTTAGTTGAAAAATTTATAACCCTTACCAAAAACTCGTTATTTTAAGTTAAGTGTGCGTCTTTACTTTTTTTGTGTAAAGTTCAGTAAAATGAGTGTAAGCACAAAATTCTCACTTTAAATGACAAAATTGCCCAAAAGTACGGGAACACACAAAATCACTTTTCCAGCCCAAAACTTAGTCAAAAGAATAAAATTAAAATGCATGTAGTTTTAGGCTGAAAAATCGCACAGATGCACATATTTTTTGCATTTAAAAAATTTTTTTAACTTTGTTCAGTTAATTTTTATATATAAAAGTTTTATTATGCGTATTTCTTTACTTAATTCAAATTTAAAATTTTTTACAATGTTATTATTCGTTTATCATTACACCAGCTATCCCTTTTACAATTTTCCGAAGTTAATAGTAGAAAGAGAAACACAAATACACCATTTTGAGCGCTCTCATTTGCCCAATTTTTAAATTAAAATATTCATATGTATAAACATCCCAGGTGGAAATTATGTGTGGTAACAAAAAAGAAGCATTGGCAAAGCGCAAGTAGACCGCGCTCTTACAAAAAGAAGTACTGGCAAAGCACTAAATTTGGACGCCTTCCCAACGCTTTAAAAGGGTGAATTCCCAGCACTTGTTTTCCTATAACATTATTTTGTTTTTGAAAAAGAAACTCCAAAAGAGTTAATATTTAAATAATTTTTGACTCCACAATACAATAACTCGAAGAATCGTCTATTTTTTAGAGTAATTTAAAATTCTTCAGTGATGAGGGCTCATAATTTGGTGGCAGGGAAAACACTTTATTTTTATGTTTCTTGGTGCTATCTCAATACTTTGCAAAGCATTAAATAGATCGGTGTTAAGTATCATTTGGGTGTCAGGAAAGCACTTTAATTTTTTTATTTGAGCGTTAGCAAAGCATTTGATTTTTATGTTTATGGGTGCTTTCCCAGAACTTGGTAAATTTAATTTAATTTATTTATTTCAATCATTGGTACAAATAAGACTTAGAGTCTCTTAAAGCACCTCAAACATTTTAAGTCACAGTGATTAAATGCTTAAATAAGATACATAAAATCTTAAAAATAGACAGTAATAATAACAACAAACCTAAAAAAAAAACAGAACAACATAAACGATTAATCTTTGAACAAATTCATAATTGCCATTTTAAAAAACAATACACGGGGTTCGGATTTAATTTGATTAGGTAAAGAGTTCCACAATTTCACAGCACTAACAAAGAACAATCTTGAGGATGATAAGTAATTATAAGCAGGCGTAATAATATTGCTTGTTCGACTTGATCTGGACATATTGGACATATAAAGCATTGGCACCACCGTGGAACGGTGTTATCATTGGGGCGTTGGGAAAGCGCTGTTAACAAGCACTCATACCACCCATTTCGGTGCTTTGCCAGTGCTGGCCCCTTTGGAATTTTCTACCTGGGATATTTACTGCTAAGAAAATTAAAAGTAGTTGTGGTGCAGTGGGTAAGAGTGTGAACTATTAAGGGCGGATTATGGGACCGTAAACATAAATGGGATGTAACTGTACCGTGCCGTAGCTAAAAATTACACTCATAGAATACCGTAAACGCCATTACTATTTAGCATCTATTTCATGTGGTTTTATATTTTATTCTAAATTTTTCCATTTATTTGTTAATTTTTATTTCTTATTTGTTGTTTGAATCTATTTTTTTCATTCATTTTATATTTTCTCCGACTGAAATCATTCAGCTGTTTCGATGACGGATAGAAAATTCTGATTTCAAAAGAATGATCCGGCAAGTACGTTTACATTTACGCGTTAGTAACCATTCAAATACACTTCTTCTGGTGGCTTCGAAACAGCTGATTCGTTACAGTTACGTTTACGGTTGGGTAACTCACCCTTTAACCTGAATGGCCGGGTGCAATACCAGAAAATTCAATTCAAAATTCGGTGGCCACAACTGAGACGGTTTTCTGGGTGTAAGAAGGGCTAATAACCATAAAAGAAAATTTAATTTTTAACGCATTTTCTAAGTTCTAAACTAAATTATATATTTCAAGTGTAATTTAATTTCTAGGTGACTTCCATTTTCAAAAATTTTAGTTTCTTTGTCAATATTTAAAATTTTTGCCTTCCGTTTCCGATATGGAGTAGGTATGTTGTTTTTACCATTTTTTGGCAAGCATCGACTCAGTGGGAATTTTTAGGTTTCAATACTAAATGAAAGTAAAATTCCAGAGGATTTTGGAAAGTTAGATCGGTTGTATATTTTATAGCCTCTTGAAATATCTGTGTGGCGCGAAACCCCAAAAATACTGCTAGAAACTCTCTCGCGTTTACGAATAAGTTAAATTTCAAATGTTCCTTTCGGTTCTTTTATTTTATTCGGAATTATCAAACAAACCATTGCCATAATATAATCTTATACTGATAGAAAAAATCCTGTAAAAATAGCAAACAAAAGATACTCAAAATTAGTTAAAAGGGGCACTGCAAAGAAAGCTTTTGAAATTAGTAAATTCTTTTTGCTAATTTTAGTGAGATAAGAACAGCAAAAACGCAAATGTTAAGTTTACGAAATTTTAGTATATTTTTGAGCTAAATTTTGTTTAAGCGAATTGCAAATTTACCTTGCTAATATCGGCAAAGAAATGTTGATGAATATTAGTAGAAATCGTTATATACATTATATTCAAAAGTTGATTTATCTTCAAATTTAATTGAGTTGAATACACATAACGGTCTCTCCTGCTACAAGAAACAGAAATATTTGCTAGAAAATAGTAGACTGCTTTCTGTAGTGTAGATTTTTATTCGCATTAAGAAATTCAAAAAAAAAAAAACTAAAAACTTAAAATTGTTTGTGATGTTTTAGTCGACTAATATTTAGTCGACTAATATTTTTCTTTCTGTTTGTACTTTTCTAATGTTTAGCAAATGTTCCGCTGAGTTCAGCTGTTTTTTCAGCAAAATTTTTTGAAGTCTTTTATATTAGTGTATGAACAATTGAAAAAATTTCTCGAATGAACTAGTGAACTGAAAGAACACACTAGCTCAAAAATAAAATTGATTGAAATGAACAGTGAACTATAATGCCCAGTTCCAGTTATTTTTATTCCGATTGTTTGTTTGTACAAAATGTTTCATTTTGTATTGAAATTTCCGGATGTCCTGCCATTTTTACTCACAATTTCTAAACCGATTTCGACAATTTTAAACACCAAACTGGTTATAGCAAACAATTTAAGATACTAAGGTGTCTTTAGTACGATTCTAACCTTAGTAAAAAATGTATTTATTGCGATAATTTTTGCAAATGGAAACTGTTTTGCTTGAAATATTGCAAGAATAGTTTTTAGAGGCGACTCTATATTATACTAAAAGTTGGACTTTCGAGACATCTTGGAAAGCTATGCTACCATACAAAATTTTTGAAAAAATAGCGATTTTAACGATGAATACATTTTTTTTGTTGTAATATTTTCCTTTTAATTGCTTCTTTACTAAGTCATAGCATTTATTAAGGCCAATTTTGCTTTCATTGATACAATCGGCTAAAACATTAAAAAACCGTAAAAGTCCATATAAAACGCGAACAATGGTTTTAATATCAAGTTTTATTCATCAAATTTTAAGCCTAAATATGAATACAGGTTCCGTGCCTAGATTTTACACACAAAAATGGAAAACCGCCAAACTTTAAAGACATTTAGCGAAAAATCTGTACCTTAGATCGAAAAATAAAGTACGCCATTGTAATCAGCATGTCCGAAATATATAAAACTGATGGTCAGATCTCCATTAATTTTTTGAGTGACATGCAGTGTTATTTATACCAATTTCATTGTACTAAAATTATTGATATTTAGTAAATTTTTAACTTATTTTAGCAATTCGATTTTAAATTGCAGTTAACAACAATTTTTATTAAATTTATTTAAAATCAGTAAACATATGTTGCTAAAATTAGCAAAAAAATACCGCTGGACTCAAAACAGTTAAATTTCCTATAATAACAGAAAAATTTTCAGTAGCCATTACGGACTTTTTTGGTTGAGTGTAATAGCTTGTGCCTACAAGCAGGAAACCTGTAATTTTTAAGGAAAACCAAGGGTTAATTCATCAATTTTATGTTTAAATTATAACAAATATGTCGAAAAATATTAATAGTAACAATATAAAAAAGCCACATATCAATTAAAAGGCGCGAAAAATATTTCAGTTTCCTTTTGCAGGCAGATTTTATAAAGTTTTTTTCAGTAAATGGAGGATTGCATTCCCTTTATTTTCTAACCTCTTTGATTATGCCTAGCACACATAACTAATAAGGATTTTTACAAAAACGCCTTTAAAAAAATATTTTCTTTGGGCACCAAACAGCTTAAGAAAACTTCAGAAACTTTTCCACTTGCTATTTGATTTTAACTAAAAATAAATATTTTTTATTAAATTTTTTGAAAAACATTGTTATTTTCGACGTATTTTGTTACGTTTTAAATTTGTCAAATCATTTCGGGGGGGGGGGGGCTCGAGCCCCAAGCCCCCCCCCCTAGCTACGTGCCTGGCCCGGCGTTAATAGTTTATGAGATATTTGCAATTTTAAATTCTAGCAGGGTTAGGTGGAATTTGCTTTCACTAAAAGAGTTTTACGGATGTATTAACACCCATAGGGCAAAAGTTTTAACCGTTTTGCTCTATCTCGCTTAGTTTTCGAGATATAGGCGAAAAACCAAATAAACATCGTTTTCCTTCTAGCGCTAGTAGTTTAACCCATAAAACTCCTTTAGTGAAAACAAATTCCACCTAACCTTGCTAGAATTTAAAATTGCAAATATCTCATAAACTACTAACGCTAGAAGGAAAAGGCCGTTTCTATTTCGCTTAAAAATTAAATCTGAAAAATTGTCTTTTTTTAATTTTACTTTTTATTTGAAAAATTGTACTTTTTTGAAAAATTTTACCTTTCTGGAAAAATATTATTTTTTTAGTAATTTTTTTTTTTTTGAAAAATTTAAATTTTTTGGAAAATTCTACTTTTTTAAAAAAATTATATTTTTTTTTTGCAAAATGATCCTTTTTTATTAAAAATATTTCTTTTTTTGAACATTTGAAATTTTTTTAAAAAATTGTACTTTTTTTTCAAAAATTGTACTCCCCAGCAAAATATTGGTAATGACACCTCATTACTATCTGCATTACCAAATATTATATATCATTACCTTTTGCATAATTTTATAATATATAATAATGACTTCCTAATAACGGCCTATTGTATTCATTGTTTCTAAATATAAAATAATGACTTACTCGTAATAGTTTAAATAAGTACTTTTTACATAGTTAAATTTTATACATTTTTATTTTTTATATGTAAATATGTTTTATGTTTAAATTTTTATGACGAGTCCTAAAATTACATACTAGAGAAAACTTAAATTTTTCTGAATGTATATATAATAGTATTTGCTTAACTCCTTATTTTTAAGAATCAAGTAAGCAATCGGATAACCACTTATAATTCAACTTTTTGTAAGCATGTGTGTAACCACTTATTATTCAGAATCTCATAACTACTTATTTCTCATTTTTTCGTAAGCGAGCGGGTAAGCGTGACTTCTTATAAAGACGACCACGACAAACAAAAATAATGCGTTTAGACTCCAAAAAATAAGTTGTGCGGAGCTATGAATTTCTATTATATAACCACTTATTTGGTAATGAAAGATTTTGCTGGGTCTTTTAAAAAGGACCTTTTTTTGAAAATTGTACTTTTTTTGAAAAATTTTTATTTATTTGAAAAATTTTATTTTTTTTGAAAAATTTTATTTTTTTTGGTCATTTTTTCCAAAAATTGTGCTTTTTTTAAATGCGCCACATGTACCAATAGCCAGGCACATTTCACATTTGAATGTGAAATGTGGCAACACATCTGGCACATTTCACATTTAAATGTGCCGGGCACATCACATTTTCGTCTTGGCGCATGTGATGTGCCTAAGATATTTTCAAATGGCACATTTACATGTGCCTTGTGCGCGGCCAATAGTGTGCCAATAGTCAGTCACATGGCACACTATTCATGGCATGAAAAATTAAAATTTTTTGGAAAATTCTACTTTTTTAAAAAAATTATATTTTTTTTTGCAAAATAATCCTTTTTTATTCAAAATTTTTCTTTTTTTGAACATTTTAAATTTTTTTAAAAAATTGTACTTTTTTTCAAAAATTTTACTTTTTCAAAAAGGACCTTTTTTTTAAAATAGTACTTTTTTTGAAAAATTTAAATTTATATGAAAAATTTTATTTTTTTTGAAAAATTTTAATTTTTTTGAAAAATTTTATTTTTTTTGGTAATTTTTTATAAAAATTGTGCTTTTTTCATAAATGGTACCTTTTTTGAAATTTTTTTTTAAAAGCGCCACATGTGCCAATAGCCGGGCATATTTCACATTTGAATGTGAAATGCGCCAACACATCTGGCACATTTCACATTTAAATGTGCCGGGCACATCACATTTTCGTCTTGGCGCATGTGATGTGCCTAAGATATTTTCACATGGCACATTTACATGTGCCATGTGCGCGGCCAATAGTGTGCCAACAGTCGCGCACACTTGGCACATTTCAAATAGGCCATGTGCCTAGGCATATGGCACATGTAAATGTGCCATGTGTGGATGTGCTAAATGTGCGCCACATGTGGCCACATCGGCACATTTTTACTTACCCTGGTTATTTGTATCCAGGTAAAGTTTAACGGAATGGATCCTTCTTAAAAAATTATATTTTATAATTTCCCCGTCCAAACCCGTTGTTCGTTTTCGTTTGTCCGAATATTTTTGTAAACAAATGGTTTTTAATCAATTGTAATTAGTTTTTTTATACATTAGTGTAATTTCATTACCATTAGTTCATACTAATGACAATGAAAAATATTTCATTACCATTAAATGGTAATTAAATTTTTTTCATTGTCATTAGTATGAACTAATGGTAATGAAATTTCAATGGTAATGAAAAATTCCCATGTATGGCATATATAATACGGTCATTTCAAACGCATTCACTTAGGTCAACTTTGACATCGGGTTTCTAGAAGACGTTCGTTGTCACACGAATGAGTGACTACGTGTATTTTGTTTTTGTATTGCATGTATTTTGTTATTGTATTTTCATTCGTGTGAAGTAAAACGTCATCTAGAAACACCACCTGAATGTCTCTGGACAAAAAAGTAATAAAGATATAAGCCTAATATTTTTGATACATGATAATTGGATTTTTTATTACAAACTGTGGAAAAATCAGGTAGGTCAGAAGACATGAAAAAAATGAATTAATGCCGCTCCTAAACCAGTGTGAGACGTAAACTTGGAAAGGTAAATGATGAAATTTCTCACAAATATGTCCAACACAAAATAAGAAAGACAAAATTTCAATAATTGAGAAAATAGTAGAAGCGAGCCCCAGTCGCACAAAAAGAGTTTTTAACAGCTTTCCTATGCCAATTAAAGATCAAAAGTTTAACCCAGAGGAAGCGTTAGCACTTTTTTTGGATTTAAAATTGACAAAAAAACAAAACTAAACTACATGGAGTCAAGAAAACGAAAAAAAGAAAAAAATGCACTATTTTCCCATAATACCTTGTTATACTTTCTCTAAAAAGAGAAAGTATAACAAGGTATACTTCGAAAAATGTCCTTCTTCTTCCATTTTTCTGTATTCAGTGGGCTGATGGTTAGCAAAAAATTGGTAAATTTAGCAAATATTTTGCTAACCCTTATTTGATTAGATATGAATATTTACCCAGCAAAAAAATCCATTACAAAAAAGTTATTTTAAAAGCACTCCGAATAGCATCAACTGATTGTGAAGTAGTTACAATTTAGCTTTAACACTGATTTATTTTACACGTGATGTCCCATGTTGTCAGTAGTTCAATTTAAGCATTTTGTTAGTAATTTAAAAGTGATTACATGATGTTAATAAAAGTATGGTTTTTAGATACACATTTTCATCACATCAATACGAGTACATTTTGTTTGCATTTTTAGAGTGATTTAGAAGTACTCTTTATAATATATAATATAATACATTTTTCAAAGTGATAGCATATTTTAGAGGCAATTTTAATGTTTACCCGAGTAAAAAAAATTGATTTCGCGCAATATCTAATTATATCCAATTTGATATTGTTTAAGATCTGCTGTAATATCTAGCTGATCCAATTATATCTCAAAATTGGGTGTATCCAATCATATCGTATTAGATCCCATTGTATATATGGGGATAAACTAAGATCAAGGTATATCTCAAAATTGGAAGGTCCAGTGATATCTTTGGGGATAAACCTAGATCTATTTTGATCCGAAAATTGGCGGATCCAGCTATATATTTGCGGATATTTTTAGATCTAATTTGATCCGAAAAATGGCGGATCCAATTAGATCCAGCTATATATTCGGGGATAAACTTAGATCTAATTTGATCTCAATTTTGGCAGATCAAATTAGATCCCGCAATATATTTGTGGATAAACGTATATCTAATTTGATCCGAAAAAGTGGCAGATCGAATTAGATGTAGCTATATATTTGGGGATAAACTTAGATCTAATTTGTTCCAAAAAATGGCACATCGAATTAGATCCAGCAATATATTTGTGGATAAACTTAGATATAAATTGATCTGAAAAATGGCAGATCAAATTAGATCCAGCAATATATTTGTGGATTAACTTAGATCTAAATTTATCCGAAAAATGGCACATCGAATTAGATCCAGCAATATATTTGTGGATAAACTTAGATATAAATTGATCTGAAAAATGGCAGATCAAATTAGATCCAGCAATATATTTGTAGATTAACTTTGATCTAAATTGATCCGAAAAATGGCAGATGGAATTAGATCCAGCAATATATTTGTGGATAAACTTGGATATAAATTGAATAGAAAATTGGCAGATCAAATTAGATCCAGCAATATATTTTGGGATTTAGTAAGACCTAATTTGATCCGAAAAATGGCAGATCGAATTAGATCAAGCTATATATTTGTGGATAAACTTATATCTAATTTGATCCGAAAAATGGAAGATCGAATTAGATCCAGCAATATATTTGGGGATTAAGTAAGATCTAAATTTATCCAAAAAATTACAGATAAAATTAGATCCAGTAATATACTTCGGGATTGCGTAAGATCTTAACTTTTCCGATAAATTGCAGATCGAATTAAATCCAGTGATATATTTGGGGATTTGGTAGGATCTTAATTTATCCCATAAATTGCAGATCGAATTAGAAACAGCAACATATTTGGAGATTGACATCTAAAACTATCCAGAAAAATGACAGCTAAAATTAGATCCCGCATTATATTTGGGTACTACGTTAGATCTCCATTTATTTGGGATTAAATAAGATCCCAGACAGATATTGACAATAGTTCAAAAAATAATACACTGGAAGAGCACTGATTTTATAAAAATTACAATATTTTGTTAAAATAAGGTTTAAAATCAGAAGGTCTCGAGTTCGATACCTTTCACGGCTATGCATTTTTTTTTTATAAAAATGCGCATTCTCCTTGCTGGTCTTATCGAAATTTTTTCAATAATTTTTATTCTTTGTAATTTACTTGTAAAAATTGTATCATCTTTCTTTGATTTGAAAATAATTTAAACAGAAAGTGATATTAATTTATGATCTTGAGTCAAACTAAAATAACATTCATTTACTTAAAAATAACAGATCAACTAAAAACATTTCCCCCATTCAAAAGAATTTCTTTTTATAAAATTATAATTTTTCTTTCTATAAATGTTTTTATAAAATTATATTTTTTTTAATAATTGAATATTTTTTAAAAATAATTTTATTTACATATTTTTAACGCCCTACACCATTTCCAATTGTATCAAAATAATCAATTGAATTTCAGTTTTATCAATTGTATTTCAGAACTTATCTTTTATTTTTAGATTTATGAATTGTATTTCAGAACTAGTCAATTGAATTTCAGTTTTATCAATTGTATTTCAGAAATTATTAATTGTATTTCCGAAATTCACAACTGTATTTCAGAAATTATCAAACTGTATTTCAGAAATTATCAATTGTATTTCAGAAATTATGAAATGTAATTTAGAAATTTTTCTCTATTAACTATGATAAACCATCAACAAGTTCTGAAATAGATTTGATTATTTCTGAAATACAATTAATAAATTTCTGAAATACATTCCATAATTTATAAAATACATTTAAAATTTCTGAAATACATTTAATAGCTTCTGAAATACAGTTAAAATTGTAGTTGCTGATGAGTTACCATATATGATGGCACCATATATGACAATATATTGTTTAAATGGCACCAATATGGAGCTTTATATGGTAATATATAACTTAGATTCATCCATATACCATTTGATCCGAAAAATGGCCCGATAAAATTGTATCAGTTCTTATTTGTATCAGTTGTTATCTAATTGCATCACGCGAGTAAAAAAAATTATATATAATCATATGTGGCATATATTACAATATATAATTAGACATGTGGTTATGTATATCCATATATAATTATATATGACGTTTTTTCCGAAAAATTTTCCTTATATTATGCCATATATAATTTCATCTAATTAGATATCGGCCTTCATAATATTAGATATGGCATATATAACTATATATTACATAACATGGTTGATCTTATTGCATATATAGTTATATATAGAACTATATCTTAATATATATGGTGGCATTTTAGCAATATATAATTATATATGGTATCATTTAAATAATATATAATTATATATGGTGACAGTTAAACTAGATATTATCATATATGGTGCCATTTAAACAATATATGGTCATATATTGTACCTCATAAACAAAATCTTTAATTCAGTTCCAGATATGATAATATATGGTACTATATATAGTGCGATATATATTTATATATGGTGTTATTTAAGCTATATATTATCATATATGGTGCCATTCAAACCATATATTATCATATATGGTGCCATTCAAACCATATATTATCATATATGGTACCATTTAAACCATATATTATCATATATGGTGCAATTTCAACAATATATACCCATATATGGTACCTCATGAACAATATTTTTAATACAGTTCCACATATGATAATATATGCTACCATATATAGTCCCATATATATTTATATATGGTGTTATTTAAGCAATATATTACCATATATGGTGCCATTTAAACCATATATTATCTTATATGGTGCCATTTCAACAATATATGCTCATATATGGTACCTCATGAACAACATTTTTAATACAGTTCCAGATATGATAATATAAGAAAATATGTATAGTGCCATATATATTTATGTATGGTGTTATTTAAGCAATATATTACCATATATGGTGCCATTTAAACCATATATTATTATATATGGTGCCATTAAAACAATATATGCTCATATATGGGACCGCATGAATAACATTTTCAATACAGTTCCAGATATGATAATATATGCTACTATATGTAGTACCAGTTGTAGTTTAACGTTGTTGAAAATATTTGCAATAGTCTGAAAATACCAACGCCTCAGATTGAAAACATATACAGACTTAAAAAAATTTATAAAAATAATAAACCTTATTCACCCAACGATGAAGTAATAGTTGCTAAATTACATTTTCCATATGAGAAAAATTTTCTATTAAAATCCATATCCAAATATAGGCGTGATAACGAAACAACCCTATGTTTAAAGCATATAGGGATTGAAAGCGATCAGCCAATTTATATAAATGAAAATCTTACGCCACATAATCACAAAATTTTTAAAGAAGCCCTGAGTCTGAAGAGAGATGGAAAAATAAGTGCTGCATATACCCTGCGAGGTCTCGTTTATATTAAAAGACTCAAATCTGATGAACCTATCTTAATAGAATTTTCCGAAGAGCTAAACAAACTTTTTCGGGAATAGGATGCGAGTCAGAATGTATTTTTCTGTTGACAGTGATGCCAGGTGTCCGTATTACAATGCTAATTTACAATTTAACTATATTATACTTTTATTACTTCAATTATTTTACTTATCTAATTTTGTGATAAACATATATCTTTTACTTCTTTTAAAATTTAATGCAAATTTTTTTTCTATTTTAATAGTTACCCTTAAACTGTCGAATGTTTGTTACAATTCAAAATTTTATTGCGTTGCTTTAGAAATGCATTATGTTAGATTTGACTATTGATCAACTTGGTTCTAGAAATGGTAATTATAACATGGTTCGCATATTAGCTAATCGATATATTGGGTTTAGTGTATGTCACGTAAATGCTCAAAGCTTAAATAATAAAATTGATGAATTTCGCTATCTTTTCGAGAACTCTGCCGTCGATGCTATTTGCGTCTCAGAAACATGGTTCGACAAGAATATTAATAACAAGATAGTTGAACTAAGTGGATACCAAATATTTAGATCCGACAGAGATGGTCATGCTGGAGGCGTAGCAATCTATGTAAAAAACAATGTTTCATGCAAACTTCTTTGTACCTATAATGCAGTTAAGGATGTGGAATATGTTTTTATTGAAGTAAACTCTAATGGAGAGAAATTGTTGCTTGGGTGTATCTACAGATCTAATAAAAACATTAAATTGGACTCGCTTATTACAAAATTGGAGCTTTTAACCGTAGCATACCCGGATGTCATCTTGGCTGGTGATTTTAACGGCAATCTGCTTACACTTTTGGGAACACATCTTATTACAGCTATGTCGTCATTCAATTTATCTCCTGTAAACACTTCCAGACCCACACACTTTTCTGCCACTAATAGCACACTGTTGGATCTTTTTTTGTTAGCGATAAAACAAAAGTGCTACACTATGATCAATTGGCTATGCCTGCATTTTCAAAGCATGATCTTATTTTTCAATCATACAATTTTAAGGCAAAAAACCAATCCCAAACGTATACTTTCAGGGACTTTAACAACATTAATATCACATCGCTTGAATATGATCTTGATAATGCTGCTTGGGATCAAATATACTATATAACTACTGCCAATGATCAATTGAATCTCCTCAACACTCTAATTTTGCAAATTTACAACAAACATGTGCCTCTCAAGACCAAAAATGTAAAAAACAGGGTAAGACCGTGGTTCACAGCTGAAGCAAAAGCCCTAATAGAGCAACGGGATAGTCTTTATCATAGATGGAAACGTTACAAAACAACTGAAATGCACAATGACTATCGTTTGGCTAGAAGAGCGGTTGTTTCAAAGATAAAACATGATAAATCGTTGTATTATAGTAACAAATTCAATACTGCAGTTGACTCTAAGAAAACTTGGAAACAAATACGTGATATTGGCATTTTGGGAACGCAAGCACGAATAAATGATATTGATGTAGATGCATTGAATGAAAAATTTGTCAATATCCCCCAACCCCCAGTGCATGTGGATTTCTACACTCAAAATAATTATTCGGTTTCAACAACAACCCTATTTGATTTCCAATGTTTCAATTTAACCGATATAGCTGAAGGTTTTCGGGACGTCAGATCTAATGCAGTGGGGCTAGATGACATACATCCCAGATTCGTGAAAATGATTTTACCTTGGATAATTCGCTTTGTTATGCACTTATTTAACACCATTATTACAACTAGTACTTTCCCTGTTGAGTGGAAACTATCCAAAATTATCCCGGTACCGAAAACTGATAAGGACTATCGACCAATTGCGATCCTTCCTTACCTTTCTAAAGTCTTTGAACGCCTGTTACATAAACAAATTTCTAAATACGTATACGATGGAAATCTATTAACTGATCGACAATCCGGGTTTAGATCTAAGCATAGTTGTATAACAGCATTAACAGATGTTGTCGAAGATATCAGAAACAATCTGGATCATAATAAAATTTCGTTTTTAATATTACTTGATCACTCTAAAGCTTTTGACACCGTTGAGCATCAAATACTCAGTTTAAAATTAGACAAAATGTTCAATTTTTCACCAGCGGCTCTAAGACTGATATTGTCTTATCTCACTGATAGGACGCAATATGTTTTCAATAATGGAATTATCTCTAGTCCATTACCTGTTTCCAGAGGAGTACCACAGGGTTCAATACTTGGGCCACTGCTGTACTCTTTATATGCCAACGATCTTCCAAAACAAATACAATATTCTAAAATACAAATGTATGCAGATGATGTACAACTATACCTGAGTTGTACCAGATCTTCAATTTGTAATAAAGTTGCTGAACTTAACAACGATCTTAACAAAATTCTTTTTTGGGCTTCGTCAAACGGTTTGTGCCTTAATCCGAAGAAGTCAAAGTGCTTAATAATATGTAAGAAGTCTGTTAAAATTAATTATGATATAAATATATATCTTGGTGACTCTAGAATTGAAATTGTAGATACTGCTAAGAATTTGGGTGTTGTTTTTAATCGAACACTTACTTGGTCGGACCATATTAATCAAACATGTGGAAAAATATATGGCATGCTTAGAGGCTTATGGACAACTCAGCACTTTACACCACCAAAGATAAGAATGCTGTTGGCAAAAACATATTTAGTGCCAAATCTCTTGTATTCATCTGAGATTTTCGCAGGCTGTAATGCGGATGACAAAAGGAAGCTCAACACTACCTTCAATAACATCGCACGATATATATTCGGTCTATCTAGGTTTGATCATGTATCCCAATACTCCCGTCGCATTTTAGGAATCTCCCTTAATGATTACCTAACATTCAAAAACCTAGTCTTTTTACATAAGGTTAATTATACCAAGGAACCGGAATATCTATTTCACCGGCTGATACCCACAAGATCGCCAAGAAACAGTAGCTTTAAACAATTTAAATATCGTTACACAGCTTCTAAACAACAATTTTTCATTTATACCATCCATCTCTGGAACCATCTTCCAACCGACATTCAATACACCAGCAACGCAATAAAATTTAAAAAATTACTAATGCAATATTATACCTAAACTTACTACTTCATTATCTATTACTAATCACATTGTTTTTTTTGTTTTTTTTTTTCATTTTAAATATTTTATATAAATTTTTATCTTATGTTATAAATCCTGCATATTTAGTTCATATTCAATTTTATATTTTATATTTTGTCAATGTTTAATTTTTAATTGATTTGTTCGATAATTTATATAATAAGTAAGATGATATTGTACTAGATAAATGTTAATATATCAGATTCTAATACTTTAATTCATAAGATATTGTATCTTGTTGTGTTAGAAAGGCAAATATTTAATAAAAATACAAAATTACAAATACCATATACTTTGATATATCGTATCATTTAAACAACCCGAGGAAAAATAGTTACATAAGTTATATCTGTATAAATATACAGTTTCATCCGAAGAATGGCCCGATATATTTTTATAAATTGTTTATCAATTTTTATCTAAATGTATCAGTTTAGATCTGACCTGATTTTTGACCTGATACAATTTTATCGGTTTGATCGTAATTGGTTAAATTTTATATAAATAAAATATAATTGTATCCGATATTTACCTTATACAATTGTATCAAAGTTTTAAACTGATATCAGGTCAAAATTGGGATATAACTATATAATTGTGTATACAAATATATCTATTTGGACCTGAACTGATACCATGTAATATAAACCAATAAAATTGTATCAGGTCAAAAATCTGATACAATTTCATCTGATTAACACATAATTTAATCAGGTCAGATCTAAACTGATGTAATTAGATAACAACTGATACAAATAAGAACTGATACAATTTTATCGGGCCATTTTTCGGATCAAATGGTATATGGATGAATCTAAGTTATATATTACCATATAAAGCTCCATATTGGTGCTATTTAAACAATATATTGTCATATATGGTGCCATCATATATGGTAACTCATCAGCAACTACAATATTAACTGTATTTCAGATGCTATTAATTGTATTTCAGAAATTTTAAATATATTTTAGAAATTATGGAATGTATTTCAGAAATTTATTAATTGTATTTCAGAAATAATCAAATCTATTTCAGAACTTGTTGATGGTTTATCATAGTTAATAAAAAAAAATTTCTAGATTACATTTCATAATTTCTGAAATACAATTGATAATTTCTGAAATACAGTTTGATAATTTCTGAAATACAGTTGTGAATTTCAGAAATACAATTAATTTCTGAAATACAATTGATAAAACTGAAATTCAATTGACTAGTTCTGAAATACAATTCATAAATCTGAAAAATAATTGATAAGTTCTGAAATACAATTGATAAAACTGAAATTCAATTGATTATTTCTGAAATACAATTGATAAATCTTAAAAACAATTGACACAATTGGAAATGGTGTAGAGCGTTAAAAATATGTAAATAAAATTATTTTTAAAAAATATTCAATTTAATAAAAAAAAAATATAATTTTATAAAAACATTTATAGAAAATAAAATTATAATTTTATAAAAAGAAATTCTTTTGAATGGGGGAAATGTTTTTAGTTGATCTGTTATTTTTAAGTAAATGAATGTTATTTTAGTTTGACTCAAGATCATAAATTAATATCACTTACAAAGAATAAAAATTATTGAAAAAATTTCGATCAGACCAGCAAGGAGAATGCGCATTTTTATAAAAAAAAATGCATAGCCGTGAAAGGTATCGAACTCGAGACCTTCTGAGTTTAAACCTTATTTTAACAAAATATTGTAATTTTTATAAAATCAGTGCTCTTCCAGTGTATTATTTTTTGAACTATTGTCAATATCTGTCTGGGATCTTATTTAATCCCAAATAAATGGAGATCTTACGTAGTACCCAAATATAATGCGGGATCTAATTTTAGCTGTCATTTTTCTGGATAGTTTCAGATGTCAATCTCCAAATATATTGCTGTTTCTAATTCGATCTGCAATTTATGGGATAAATTAAGATCCTACCAAATCCCCAAATATATCACTGGATTTAATTCGATCTGCAATTTTACGGAAAAGTTAAGATCTTACGCAATCCCGAAGTTATTACTGGATCTAATTTTATCTGTAATTTTTTGGATAAATTTAGATCTTACTTAATCCCCAAATATATTTCTGGATCTAATTCGATCTTCCATTTTTCGGGTCAAATTAGATCTAAGTTTATCCACAAATATATAGCTGGATCTAATTCGATCTGCCATTTTTCGGATAAATTTAGATCTTAATCCCCAAATATATTTCTGGATCTAATTCGATCTTCCATTTTTCGGATCAAATTAGGTATAAGTTTATCCACAAATATATTGCCACTTTTTCGGATCAAATTAGATCTAAGTTTATCCACAAATATATTGCTAGATCTAATTAGATCTGCCAAAATTGAGATCAAATTAGATCTATGTTTATCCCTAAATATATTGCTGGATCTAATTCGATCTGCCATTTTTTGGATAAATTTAGATCTAAGTTAATCCACAAATATATTGCTGGATCTAATTTGATCTGCCAATTTTCTATTCAGTTTATATCCAAGTTTATCCACAAATATATTGCTGGATCTAATTCGATCTGCCATTTATTGGATAAATTTAGATCTAAGTTAATCCACAAATATATTGCTGGATCTAATTTGATCTGCCATTTTTCAGATCAATGTATATCTAAGTTTATCCACAAATATATTGCTGGATCTAATTAGACGTGCCATTTTTTGGATCAAATTAGATCTAAGTTTATCAGCAAATATATAGCTACATCTAATTCGATCTGCCACTTTTTCGGATCAAATTAGATATACGTTTATCCACAAATATATTGCGGGATCTAATTTGATCTGCCAAAATTGAGATCAAATTAGATCTAAGTTTATCCCCAAATATATAGCTGGATCTAATTGGATCCGCCATTTTTCGGATCAAATTAGATCTAAAAATATCCGCAAATATATAGCTGGATCCGCCAATTTTCGGATCAAAATAGATCTAGGTTTATCCCCAAAGATATCACTGGACCTCCCAATTTTGAGATATAACTTGATCTTAGTTTATCCCCATATATACAATGGGATCTAATACGATATGATTGGATACACCCAATTTTGAGATCTAATTGGATCAGCTAGATATTACAGCAGATCTTAAACAATATCAAATTGGATATAATTAGATATTGCGCGACATCAATTTTTTTTACTCGGGCAGTTTAAATCTGACCTGATTAAATTATGTGTTCATCAGATGAAATTGTATCAGGTTTTTGACCTGATACAATTTTATTGGTTTATATTACATGGTATCAGTTTAGGTCCAAATAGATATATTTGTATAAAAAATTATATAGTTATATCCCAATTTTGACCTGATATCAGTTTAAAACTTTGATACAATTGTATAAGGTAAATGTCGGATACAATTATATTTTATTTATATAAAATTGAACCAATTACGATCAAACCGATAAAATTGTATCAGATCAAAAATCTGATACAATTTCATCTGATTAACACATAATTGAATCAGGTCAGATCTAAACTGATACATTTAGATAAAAATTGATAAACAATTGATAAAAATATATCGGGCCATTCTTCGGATGAAACTGTATATTTATACAGATATAACTTAATCACATATATGACTATATGTAACTATTATTCCTTGGGTTGTTTAAATGATACGATATATCAAAGTATATCGTACTATATATGGTAGCATATATTATCATATCTGCATCTGTATTAAAAATGTCGTTCATCAGGTACCATATATGAGCATATATTGTTGAAATGGCACCATATATGACAATATATGGTTTTAATGGCACCAAATATGTTAATATATTTCTTAAATAACAGCATATATAAACATATATGGCACTATATAGTAGCATATATTATCATATCTGGAACTGTATTAAAAATGTTGTTCATGAGGTACCATATATGAGCATATATTGTTGAAATGGCACCATATAATATAATATATGGTTTAAATGGCACCATATATGGTAATATATTGCTTAAATAACACCATATATAAATATATATGGCACTATATATGGTAGCATATATTATCATATGTGGAACTGTATTAAAAATATTGTTCATGAGGTACCATATATGGCCATATATTGCTGAAATTGCACAATATATGATAATATATGGTTTGAATGGCACCATATATGATAATATATGGTTTGAATGGCACCATATATGATAATATATAGCTTAAATAACACCATATATAAATATATATCGCACTATATACCATATATTATCATATCTGGAACTGAATTAAAGATTTTGTTTATGAGGTACCATATATGACCATATATTGTTTAAATGGCACCATATATGATAATATCTGATTTAACTGTCACCATATATAATTATATATTGTTTAAATGATACCATATATAATTATATATTGCTAAAATGCCACCATATATATTAAGATATAGTTCTATATATAACTATATATGCAATAAGATCAACCATGTTATGTAATATATAATTATATATGCCATATCTAATATTATGAAGGCCGATATCTAATTAGATAAAATTATATATGGCATAATATAAGGAAAATTTTTCGGAAAAAACGTCATATATAATTATATATGGATATACATAACCACATGTCTAATTATATATTGTAATATATGCCACATATGATTATATATAATTTTTTTTACTCGGGTAGCCTTTACAGAGCCCATTTCTGAACCTATTGTGTAACAAAAGCTTCAATTTATTATTATTTTTAAGGCAATATTAAGGAAACACTTCTTTTGCATCTGAATCAATTCGATTAAGTCAAAATCAGACAAAACCAATTTTTTTTTAAATTTTTGTTCAACAGTTTTTTAAATAAGTTTGTAACATGTTTACTTCAGTCGTTAAATTCGAAAAACTACGATATTGAATTAAATAAGATTAATACATTAAGACCGAATTTTGGGATGTCAGTTAACATTGGTTTAGTTAAACCGAAAACAAAAATAAAATAGATTTTAGAAGCAGTATTCCAGTTATAAACTGCGTTAAACTAAGTTTAAAGATAATTTACATCCTAAAAGCTTTGCCTAAAAGTTATATGTAACCCTCTGATTGATTATTTTTTTTAAAAACATTACTCAAGGAATTTTCAGAATATTAAAGCGTACTAGGAAACTATTTTTTCATTTTACAACTCTTCAGTAATAAGGCCATCATTATAAATTTGCTGAATCAGCAGATCTATGATTGAAATTTTAGCTTTAAATTCATTAAAGTATCCGAGAACAGTTGGAGGACAGTTTTTCCCCAGACATATTTCGAAGGCGAATACCATGTCGTCATTTGAATTTTGCAAGTCAACCATCGTTAGCTTAAAATCAACTTTTTCATTAAACGATGCATTAAGTTCCAACGCTATAATTTGCAATCGTGATTGGTTAAATTCTTATATTGAAGAATTTCATTTAGCAAAATTTTAACTTTAATTAAAATTTGGAAATTTAATGTACATTTTAAAGTTGACGGCAGTTATTTTTTTAAATCTATTTTTAAGTTGAAGAAATAATAGGTTTGTTTTTTTTCGAATTTTGTATAAATATTCCATACAAATTTAAGCATTTATAAAATTTTTAAGTAGGTATAAATTTAGCTTCTTAAAACTTAAGTAGTTATAAAAATACTACCAAGTCTTAAAAATTCTTGGCTTTTCTCTTTCAAATGTAAACAAAAATATTTGTCACACAAATATTTGAAATTTTAGAATTTTTTATTTCATAAAATATCTGAAACAACAAAAGCGAACAATTGAATTATGCGTTTGTTGGTAAAGGTACAGGAGGGCAAACAAGATTATTGATCCATTTCAAGTTCCGGCTAAGTCTTTGTACGAAAACAGCTTTTGTACAAAGGCCCCCAAATGTTTAAATTTTATTTGTTTACAAAAAATAAAAGAAAATCAGGTAAGTACGGATAGTCGTTTTTTTACAAGTCGTTATAGATATAGGTATAAAATTCGAAAAAAAAAACAAACCTAATATATTTTTTGTCACTATGGAATTATTTATTTAGCTTGATTTTACGACTTTTAAGGTGTAATAGCAATTAAAGCATATCGACATTTAAAGCAGGTGGCATTTATAAACTTTTAATGTATAAGCAAAGGTAAGGGACCAACCTCTGTTATCGAACCTCTTGATTGGTATGTTTTAAACGATAAAATATGTTAACATTGCAACAAATTTTATTAACATATTTCTTTGGTGCACGGTGCAAAAGCACGCGAGCGACTTCATAGAGCGTTAACAATACATTTTAATTGTTAACTTTTATATATTTGCATTTAGTGAAAAGAAGAATTCATATTTGGTTCATAGTCCAGGAGGTTCAATGGGATCCAATTCTTTATTTCCTTCCCTTTTTCAATGGGAACTGTAATTGAAGTATTTTTTAAAATATGTACGAATAATTAAAAAATATGTAAATAATCGTAAAATAATAAAGTACGTTAATAAAATTAACTATTTTGTTTTTTTTAGAGATAAAAAATGTAATCTCTAACAAATTCGTAATTTACAAACAAATGCATTTACAAAGAAAAAAACAACATTATATATACATTTTTGAAAGTTGTTTTAAAGCACATACATTCGAAACAGAAAAAGAGCATTTATCGCTCCATTGTAACCAATTTAAAAGTTGTTTGTTTTGAATGACTTACATATATTTTTGCTGGGTACTAAATGAAATCCAATAGACTTTTTGCTGTATATTACTAAAATTAAAAAAATAATGAAAAGTCCGCTATATTTATATTTTTTTTTTTGAGTAATGAAACATTTTTTTGTTTTATTATTTAACAACGCAATTTCCGCAAAAAAAATTAATTTTACAAAATTTTTTTCTGACTTATTTTTTTTTAGTGTATGATTGGGAAAATGAAGGAAAATAATATTGTTTTACTTTGTCTACTTTTAAGATAAGTTACCAGCTCATAGTTGTTAAAAAATTTGATTATTGCACTAAAATTTTGGTGTTAAATACATACAGCTATGGACATATAATTGGCACAAATTTAAATTGCGTATAAATTTAAGTATTTTCCAACTAAATATATTTTAAAATACAAGTTTTATCTCTTCTGATTATTGTTGAAAAAGTTTTTGTCTTAATAGTGCTCAAATGTTCCGTTATGTTTTGCCGTTATCATTTTTGTGTTAACAATGCTGATTTAAAGTGGACATATAAATGGCACAATTTACTTAAAATAGGCAGTAGTCGTGTAGATTTAATTCAAAGCAATAAATATTTTTCGTAGTTAAAAAATAAATATAAAAAGTTCAAAAACCTTTAAAATGGGATCAGGAAAACATACCACAAGTGAGGAAAGGCGGATTATATGGAAAATGTATGAAGATGGAAAACAAGTAGCGGAAATTGCTGAGTTCATGCAAATTTCTCGCAAAAAAGTCTACAATGCAATTAATTCTTGTGTTGAGGATCCCGATATATTGACTAAGGGTAAAATTCGGAAGCCAAGGCCACGAAAAACAGATGAGCGTACGGATGCAGCTATAGTACGAATGGTGAAAATTGATCCATTCAACTTGTCAGAAGAAGACTAAACGAGGCAAATTTGTTTGGGCGCATTTCCAGAAAAAAGCCCCTGCTCTCAAAAAAAATATTTCAAAACGACTAACCTTCGCCAGAACCCATAACGAAAATGTCATTAGTTTTTGGGAAAACGTGTTATGGAGTGATGAAACAAAAATTAACAGAATAGGACCAGATGGCAGAATCTTTGTTCGTCGTCCTAAAGGCCAAGAGTTTAATCCTCGGTTCACTCAGAAGACGATAAAACATGGAGGTGGCAGTGTTATTGTTTGGGGTGTATTTTCTTGGCATGGCGAAGGTCCGCTTATAAAAATCAATGAAAAAATGGACAAGTTTCAGTATTTAGATATTTTAAAAAACCATATGGAGCCATATGCCTTCAATTCCATGCCAATAAAATGGAAATTCATTCAAGATAATCACCCCAAACACTCCTCCAAACTAGTAAAAAAATGGTTTTGTGCGGAGAAGATTGATGTTTTGGATTGGCCAGCCCAGAGCCCTGACTTTAATCCAATAGAGAACCTGTAGAATGAAGTCAAGGTTGAAATCGCAAAAAAATAAAAAAAATATAGACGAACTGTGGTCGGCCGCACAGGAAGCTTGGTACGCCATCCCCAAAACAAAATGCCAAAAACTAGTGGAAAGTATGAGTCGCAGGTGCGAAGCTGTGATCAGAAACAAAGGCCACAGCACTAAATACACTGTGAGACAAATGGTAGGGGTCAGTGATCGGGAAGGGTTCAAACTACCGGAGCGTTTCGCTGGGTCACCCCTAGGAATCGAGATATATCGTTTTGACCTTTGGTGGTCTTTTTTTTTGATATAACTCGAGAACCACTAGTCCGATTTTGCTCAAACAATTTTAAAAAAATTAAAAATTACAATTCCTTTAATCTGTTCATATAACGTTTTTCTATATACTCAACAGTTTTGCCGATAAAAATAAATATATGAAGAAAAAAATATTATTTTCCTAAAATATTAAAAAAAAGTAATAAACAAAAGGTTATTGCTTTTTATGGTAGCGGTAACAAACATTTATATTTACCGGCAAAACTATTGAGTATATAGCAAAACGTTATATGAACAGATTAAAGGAATTGTAATTTTTAATTTTTTTAAAATTGTTTGAGCAAAATTGGACTAGTGGTTCTCGAGTTATGTCAAAAAAAAAGATATATCTCGATTCCTAGGGGTGACCCAGCGAAACGCCGGGACACGTATAACTTGTTTTTGACCGATATAACATTTCCCGTTGGTTTCATCCCATCCCGATTTTGACTGTCGCATAGTGATATTAATGGTAAAATATTTGCACTTCCCAGCAAAACCACACATTACTAAATAATGGGTAAAGTAATGTATCGCCATAGAGTTGGACTGGTTACTTTACACCTTACTTCACTGATGAATTTTACAGGCGATGAGCCTCAAAGTAATGTGTCATTGTACCCAGTATACTTACAAAAAAATGAAGAGTAATGGGTTACCTAGTTGTAGATAGATATTAAAAAAGTAATTGGTTACCCATATGATTGCGAAGAGGCTGAGAATAATTGGTTACGCATATAATTATAAGGACTGAAATAGTAATTATTTACCCTATAATTACACAATTTAAATAAAAAATTATCTAAGTAAATAATTTTTATATTAAAACAATGTATTTTGTAATAGTAATTACTTTATATTTATTTATAATGCATTATGTAATCAACATTCGGTATCCCTTTACTTAATGTTTCAAAATAATGATACATGTATGCAGTATACATTACAAAGTAATGCAATATGTAATCGACTATAGGTAACTCATTACTTTGTGTTTCTAAATAATGCTCAAGGTAAGGATTATACTTTACAAAATAATGCATTATGTAATAAATTTTCGGTAACTAATTATTTTATGATTCAAAATAATGATGAAGGTAAGGAGTATTCATTACAAAGTAATGCATTACCCAGCAAAATCTTTCATTACCAAATAAGTGGTTATATAATAGAAATTCATAACTCCGCACAACTTATTTTTTGGCGTCTAAACTCATTATTTTTGTTTGGCGTGGTCGTTTTTATAAGTAGTCACGCTTACCCGCTCGCTTACGAAAAAATTGGAAATAAGTAGTTATGAGATTTTGAATAATAAGTGGTTACACACATGCTTACAAAAAGTTGAATTATAAGTTGTTATCCGATTGCTTACTTGATTCTTAAAAATAAGGAGATAAGCAAATACTATTAAGGGAATACATTCAGAAAAAGTTTTCTCTAGGGTGTAATTTTAGGACTCGTCATAAAAATTTAAACATATAACATATTTACATACTATAACAAATAAAAATGTATAAAATTCAACTGTGTAAAAAGTACTTATTTAAACTATTACGAGTAAGTCATTGTTTTATATTTAGAAACAATGAATACAATAGGCCGTTATTAGGAAGTCATTATTTTATATTATAAAATAATGTAAAAGGTAATGATATATCATTATTGGTAGTGCAGACAGCAATGAGGTGTCATTACCAATATTTTGCTGGGTATGTATCCAATTATCGGTAACCAATTACTTTATGTTGAACAATAATTATACTTGTAAGGAGTACACATTACAAGGTAATGCATGAGTTTGTCGCACCCATTGCCAAAGTCTTGCTGGGATACCAAAAAATTTAACAAATGCAATATTAAAACCATTTCTTTTCTTTTTTTAAGATTGTGCCATTTATGTGGCCAGCTCATTTCAATGGGTTTTTTTTTCATAATGATAAGTTTTTATTTACATTAATGAATTTCAATTAAAGTTTATAGCAATATTAAATGTGAATAATAAACATTTGGAAAAAAAAAAAACTTGTTGGTTGTTAATAGTATTTGCAATATAGGCCCGTTAACTTATCTCAATTTATACCCTGGTTAAGACCTCTACTAGCCTCAACCACTGGTAAACATATTTTTTGAATAACTTATCTAAATTTTAACCAAGCATTTCTTCTAGCCAATGCTAAAATTTAACCATAGATATTTCTGTGGTTAAGAAACTTAACCAAGGCTATTTTAGAACAATTCACCCTACATAAGATATTTTAATAAATTAAACTTGTAATGGTGATTATTTAAAAAAATTTAAAGCGCAGCTTTAACCAAACTTTGACTAAGAATCTTTTATGATATATATAAGTATTTTCGATGTGCATTTACCGGCTTTACCAAAACTTAAAAAAATTGTATCATACTTAAAAACGTGCACAAATTTTTGCTATTTAGGATTTAGGTTTCTGCGATAGCTTACAGAAATTGGCATCATATAAGGAAATAGGAAAAATTTATTTTTTTATGGTTCAAGGACCCAAAATCTGTCTTGAGTAATTAAAACTAAAAATAGTGACCAATATTAGAACAATTTGACACGAATTATACACCTCTACAAAATGAAAAGTCGCTATCGGCAGAAGCTTGATACATACTTTTAGTATTTTACTTGCTGATTCCAAATCTCTATTCTCTAAGACTTTCTGTTACGATGGTAGTAAAGAATGAATTTTGTTCTCTAAAATACATAGGAAAACAGTTTTTTAATTTGTGTACCGTTATAGGAAAAAATTCTTTTGAAAACCACTCTCAGAAAAACACATATTCCATCAATTTTTGATAACTTACATTGAAGAATTTGGAATCAGCGTATCAAATTCAAAATGAATCATGTATCAAAGCTGAAACCTCTGAAAGTTTGTTGAGGTGTGTTATCAAGGATTTGCAGAATTTTGGTACATGTGAAGTACAAGACTACAGAATTTAATTCTTAAATATAAAAAAGCGCATTGAAATCACTCTTGAATTTACGAAATGTGAACCAATCATGTTTTAAATATCTTAAAAGTATGTGAGGAACCCCTGGACAACCCACAGTTTTGACTCGCAATTACAATAAGATACAAAATCATGCACAGCGACTATTTTTCTACTCACTTTGATGTGCTGATCGCATAAATTGCTTTAATTTAATAATCTATCATAAAATGTCCACTATGTTTTTTTTAATTTTATGCGCGAATCTCTCCGCGGTTGTCTCGATTAGCATGAAAAACTTATTAATAGTTCAAATAATTCACTTTTATTTTATAGACTTACCAAATGGATTTAATTAAATCATCTCTCGTAGTATGCAAAAAGAAACAATCATTTTATAGCATTTAGGGACCGCGAATCTTAAAAAAACGACGTGGTCAAGTGTATTATTTTTTTTATGACCAGAAACACACAAAAAACCGCGAGAAAAACTTTTAATTTTCCCGTATTGAAAAAAATTTTTTGTTATCAATTTTCGTTTTTCCTTTTGTTTTTATTCTGACATTTCATACTAAGGTTACCTACCCAGAGTTAAAATATTGATAAGTTATTATGGTTAAATTTTCATAGGGATAAATATTTAGTATTGGTTAGTTACCCACGTTTAAGGTAAAGTTAACACGTTTAAGGAAAAGTTAATGGGCCATAGTAGCATAAGAAAGAATTCGTGGTAAAATGTGCCATTTATATGTCCATAGCTGTATATAGTTTAACCCGTAATATATAATTTTGTTTACTACTCGATATTTACGATCGATATCCTGAATTAAACCTAAAGGTTTCCTCTTTCCATGAAAAAAACTGCATTAAAATACATACGTCAACTCCTTCAAAAGTTATGGATTTTTGACCGCCTTCTCTGAAAATGTATCACCGTGCGTCGGGAACTGTGCCATTCGACTCGAAAGTAGGACAACTCAAGTATGTGAAAATTTTTAAAGCTTGCAATTTTTCTAGTTGTGAGCCGATTTCAAAAAAAAAGTTTTATAATATAAGTCCTTGTTAACATCCCAGTAAAAAGGCAAAATCAAATGAACGGGTTGCAAACACCTTATACTGCATTAGCATAGGTTCTAATTTGTGTTCTGCAGCCGGTTCTTTTTAAATGGAGTTTGACCCAGAAGCAATAGGTTCTCTTCCTCTAAACTACAACAGGTTGCTTTAAAACCGATTCTGTAACTGGTAATAGAACTGGTTCTGGGACAGTCACACCTTATATTTTGACTTTTTGGAATCATTTCTAGAAACGTTTCCATTGAACCGGTGGTAAACTCACTTGTTCTCATTCCTTACGTGCATTTTCAAATGGCCTTGTAAATGTTTTACAAACAAATTTTATGTAAATATCGACTAATTTTAATTTCATTTTAAAAATTTGCGAAAATTTCTGTAAAACTTGCATTGAAATTTGAAATAAAACTACAAAAATTCCATTATTCAAAAATTATCAGTCCCGTTTTTGAATAATTATTCAAAAAGTGGCAACACTGACCCATGCACAAAACCACTTTTTGAATGCTATTACATATAGTGTTTGTGTGTTTGAAGTCAATAACATTTGTATAAAAACAACGAACATCCCAACAAAATAGTAATTTGTATGGGACTAGCCTTGGTAAGCTAATTGTTCAAATTCATTTAAGTTTTCGCATTGAAATTTTAAAAAAGTTTTTTCTTAAGAAATATTTAAGAAAAAACTTTATTTTAGTTCTGACTATAAAATTGTCCGTTATTTTTTCTTATGTTTTCATAATTTAGTTCCAGAATTTTTTTTTAAATAACATTTTGAAATCAATAAACATTTTAATGCTACCTAAATCTTAAAATTTTAAATTAGTAATTAAGTTGTTGTGCCGTTGATTCGTCCTTACAAAAACATAGTTGTTACAATTTTCGTTTTACTTAAACAACAATTTCCTATTGAATTTTTCTCTATTAGCACACTTACTGCCTGTTTTTATAAAAAGAATTAGACGAATTCGTTAAAACATTTGTGTGAAAAACACAAACTTAAAAAGATTTATCTTTAAATTTTTTTATCCGCATTTGTTTTACATAGAAATCATAACAAATCTGTGCAAAAATTTTTAAAGAAAAACATTTTTAAATCAGTGTTTTTCACACAAATTTTTTAACGAATTCGTCCGATTCTTTTTATAAAAACACATTATTTAAACATTAGAAAGTAAACATACGTAAAAATGTTGTGTCGTGCAATTTCCAAAGTTGTATTTTTTCAATTTAAATTTTAACCGCTCTTTTTTTTTGTTAGGGCTATACCACGATACAACATATATCACAGCCCTTGTGAACTACTTTAATATTTCATATTGACATTCATTTAAATTTAGACTACAGACTCATTAAATCTTTAAAAACTTAATAATAAAAATTATTTATAGACAATTTCGATTTTCGCCCCACGCTAATGCAAATTCAAATTAAATTTGCTTTTTATTTATTGCAAACCTTTTTTTTAAACAATAGTTAACAATTGTTGTAGTTGTTTTTTCAAGAATTTTACTAAAACAAAGTACTTGTACCTTTTAAAAACTGAAACTGGGGTGTGTCCAACATTATAAAGCATTTAAAGATTAATTATGGGGAAACACGAGAACTTAATTCCGTTGTGTATGTATATAAATCTGTTTTATTTTAAAACTTTGAAGTGAAAATATTGTAATAAATCATGCATTAAAATAATCCTTTCACTTTTAAATCATAGGTACATACTGTTGGTAAAATTTTTTCCTTTTACATTAAAGGTATAAATATTGTATATGAAGCTTTCCATACCAACGTTCCAGGGTTTCAGCGATATTCAAAATATCCGATTCGACCATTTTTTTTTGTGTTGGCTTAAAAAGATTACTGCAATATAATTTGGTTAAGGCGAAAAAAAAACTTTTTTAAAATTTTTTTAAAATTTTTTTATTGACTATCTTTTTGCACCAAGTGATTACAGAACCGTAATTTATTCTTAATTATCTTTCCGAAAATGTATAAAACTTAAAAGTAGATTAGAAAATATTCAATTTATTTCGCATTCCCCACACCACACAGTGGTTACAAACCAAACTAAAAAAAAAAAAAATGGTAATAATTATGGATCTTCTAAACTATTCATCCACTCGGAAAAAAATGTTCACAAGAACTGAAGAGAAAGATATAGGCCTCAATTCATAAATGCTTTGTAAAGTTATAGCAGGTTTACAAAACGTCATTTTCATACAAAATTTGTTCAATAAACCTCCCATAATTTTACAAAGCGTTTATGAATTTAGGGGATAAGCTTTTAGAAAATTATTATTGTAGCCACCCTAATTTATCACAAGGTGTCAAAGTTAGGGTTTACAAAAGCTTTATTGTTGTACAACTTTTACAAATGTGAACCGATTTTACTGATTTCAGACTTTTTGTAATATATGTATAACATAGAATACAAAAATCAGGGTTAGAATTGCTACGCCAATTGCAGCAGTAGCAACGAAATTTAACTATAAACGCTAGTTTAAAATCGAAGAGCATTTATTTTCAAACAAAACTACCACTACTGCTACATGCAAGTTTTATTTTTAGAGCATTAGCAATAGTTTTGTTTTGAAAAAAAGAAAAAACTACAACGAGAGCTTTTGTGAAATAGCAATAGCTCAAAAAAATCATAATTAAAAACTTCTGTAGTCGAGTTATTGAAATAAAAGAAAAACAGAAAACAGAAAAAAGTAGTAGTTATTGTGAGAGTTATTGAGCGAGTTTTATGGGAGTCTTTAAAATCAAATATTAGAAACACTACTTAATGCCTACATGGGACCTTCTCCGAGAAAAGGGACCTAGTGTGTCAAAAAACGGGAACTTGGGAAAATCGATAAAAATGAGAAAAACATTAGAATTTGAAACTTTAAATGCGTTCTTCTCAAAACTTCATTTTCACACACTAGGTCCCTTTTCTCGGAGAAGGTCACACATAATAAAAAATGTGCAATATACATACATGATAAGCAGGCTGGTCAGACTTGTTGCTTTGTCTCTAAATTTGAGAATTTTTTGTTGGTCTTGGGGCAGAGAATCTTTTTGGGCATTTAAAAAATGTTTTGGGGATATTTAAAATCTTTCGTAAATTTTGAAGATTATACTAAGTTTGTATAGTTTTCAGAAAACTGTAGTAAAGTTTTTTGCACATAATTTCGAAGGTAAAAATTTACCCTTTTATACATTTTCTGTAACAATTTAAAGCTTTTTGACATGAACAAATCCTTTATGCCTAGGATTTTTATAGGATTAATGTCCAAATATCTAAAATATTGAGAAATAATAAACTGGTATTAAATTTGATTCATTTTATGAGTTAGTGAGTAATTAATTATCACTTTAAATCAATGATTTCAAATTGAATAACGTGAGGATGAGATTTATTCAAATTTAAATAGAATCAATTCTGAAGACAATTAATTAAAATTTTATTGCAATATCAGCATTAACTTTTTTGTTTTATGATATGATTCCCGAACTTTAAATCAATGGTTACATTGATTTGTTAAAATTAAATCATTTCCTTTGATTCTATGAAAAGAATCAGCAAAAGTCAAACTGATGCTTTAAAAAGATATTGAATGATTGTATTAGAAAATAATTAAATCAACAAAATGAGTTTTGCGAATCTTTTTGTTTAAAATTTAACTGGATTTAAAAATCAGATTAAAGAATTTTACTTTTACTTACTACTTTATTTAAAACACAAACTTAAAAAATTCCATGTTTTTTAATAATTTCAAAATTTTGAAGATTAAAAAAAAAAAAATTTATTCGGATAAGGTTAGTTTGAGCAAATTGAAGAAACTGTACACTCTCAGAACAATTCCGTTGTGGCAACGGAATTTTTTGCCAACCGAATTGATTCGGTTGCTGCAACCTCGTAATTCGGTTGCCACAACTGAATTCGGTTATTTTTAGATTTGTTTGGGGACAACGAAAAAAAGTATGTGAAATGTTTTTTGGTTAATAGAATTATTGCAATGCGTTTCAACACCCAAAAAAAAAGTTTGTAATTGATATAAAAATATGCATAAAATCCTAGAAGTATTTTTTTAGTACATTTTGTGTTTGTTTTTTAAAAGAACGAAAATCTATATTGGTCAGAGCATCAAAGATTTAATATAAATTCAATACCTGATCTGAAATTAATAAAAACGAGCAATCATTGAACAAGATTGTTTCGAATTTGGCACCGTTCGTTTTTTAAGATCAAATGAATTTTTCTTTTATCAAATCATATGAATTAATTCATTAACTTGTTTAATTTTAAAAAGTTTATCAGTAAATCATTCAGCCCCACTAAATAAAGGTTCTCTTTATCTTTTTATTAAAATCGACTTTAGTTAAAATTTTGTGTGCTTTAACTTGGTTTGTTTTAAAATCTACAAAATATTTTGTTGGGTGTTCAATACAAAAAAAAAAAAACAAACCGTACGGTTAAAAATAAAGTCGATTTTAAATTAGAAATATTATTGCATATTTAGGACCATTTTACCCTTCAGTGATTTAAAATCTTATCCGTTCAGAATTTTTCTTTTATTACTCATGCATTGAGCTTGAAGTAAGAATTTATTCATTTTAAGAATCAGTGAATAATTTAAAATAATTTTAAATCAATGATTTGATTCATGAATAGCCATATCCCAGTGTAGAAACAGTAATGACATATCATTATTTTTTGGACTACCAGCAATGATACCCACTTACCTTCTGCATTATTTTAAAACATATAATAATGAGTTACTGATAATGACTTATTTTTATCATTATTTCAAATAGAAAATAATTTTATAGATTTTTTTGAAATCTATTTTTAGACTCAATATTTTTTAAACACTGGTAAGGATATATGTAACCACATATTTTTTGATTTTTTGTATGCTGGCGAGTAAGCTTACTTGTGTGGCAGCAGGTCAATTATGTTTTTATTTACTAAATATTACATGTCGCTATAGCTCAGATGGTAGAGCTATTGACTGGCAATCTGTAGACCCAGGTTCGATTCCCGCACCAGCAAATTTTATTAAAAAAAAAATACAATAAAAAATATTTTTTTTAATATAATTTATTTATTTGCAAATCTATTTTTAGACTCATAATTTTTGTCAGTACCGGTAAGCACATAGGTAACGATCTATTTTTTGATTTTTCGTATTGTGGTGTGTAACCATAACTCATTATTTTTCGCGACATCGCCATATAAAGTTAATAAGAAATGTAATAAGAAAAGTAACTAGTTACCATTACCAAGTATGTAGTTACATAACTACATATCTTGTAATGATTTTCTACACTGGGATCTTAATATATAAAAAGTCTCTTTGTGTATGTTGGTGGTCGCATCAGTCAAATACCACCGGCTGCATAGAACCCATATTCACACTACACTGTATGTTCGTTTGGTGCTCCGATATGTTTGTAAACAATTTTTTCCGGCACTCCCACTTTTACGCACACTTTTTCCAATATATCTAAAATTCCTTTTTACTAAATTTTTTTTACTTATTTTTTTTATTTTTATTTTAATTTTTTTTTATTTTTTTTATTTTTATTTTAATTTTTTTTTATTTTTTTTTAATTTCTTTTTATTTTTTTTAAATTTTTATTTTACTATTTTTATTTTAATTTTTTTTATTTTTGTTTTATTTTTTTTTAATTTTTATAAATTTTTTTTTATTTTTTTTTATTTTTTTATAGATCGTGTCCGGGCTACTTTGAATTGTGAAATTTTTATTAAATTTTCAATTTTAGTGTGTCTATTAAATTTATTTTCCTTCAAGTTTGAAAATAATATATTTTTTGATAATATATGTATATTGTGATTTTTGTGTGTCTAAAAAAAATTTATTCTATAATGCCTACACGCCAGGGCTGCCAGAAGATTTTAATGAAAAATCGGCACTTTTTCTCAAAAAAATCGTCATTTTCGGCAATTTGATTTTAAAAAATCGGCACTTTCAAAAATACTCATTTCCCTTTAGAAAAACGTGTAAGGCCACACAATGTAATCGATTTGGTGTACTTCATTTTGTGCGTACTTACGATATGGGATACCTGTGTATAACAATTGTATATGAAACACAAAATTTTTGAAAATTTTCAAAAATTTTGTCTAACTTACATGCCACTATACTTGTGTGTACTTACGAAGTATATTGGCTTGTGGGCCATTACAATGCGGCCATATATATATTTAATCCTTTAATTCCCAGTGGAACATAGGGCCGCAACAAATTTCTCCATTGTATTATATCGGTAGACATCATTTTCATCTCACTCCAGGACACACCATGCGCATGCAACTCGTTCTCTATTTGGCGTCTCCAAGTGTTCGCAGGTCTGCCAGGTCTCCTGGATCCTTGGGGGTTATATTCAACGGACTGTCGAGTTAAATCATCCGCTGGCTTTCTCATTGTGTGCCCTAGCCAACTAAATTTACGTAATTGGATATTCATACTTAAAGGAATTTGATTGGTTAAGTTCCACAAATCCCGATTTGATATCGTGGCAGGCCAGAATATCCTATGTATACGCCTGAGGCAGCGGTTTACAAAAGCTTGCATACAACTCATTTCACGACTCGAAATATTCCAGGTTTCACAGCCATACAGAAGCACAGATTTCACGTTGCTTTTGATAGCATTGGTGTGATTGGAGACATTTTGCGATCTCCAGAATTTATTAAGCATGCCGTATGCTTGCTTTGCCTTGCACAGTCTATTCTGTATATCTTCTTTGCTGCCCCCTCTTATAGAAATTATACTCCCCAGATAACAGAAGATTTCAACATCATCAATGGGTTGGCCCGAAAGCTGGAAGTTCGTGTCGCATGAAGAATTCATGCGCATTGATTTAGTTTTGTTGATGTTAATTTGTAAGCCCGCTTTGGCCGCACGTGTAGCAAAGGCTTGAATCTTGGTTTGCATGCTAGAGAAGCGGTGGGATAGAAGACAGACGTCATCTGCATAATCAATATCATCTAACCTATCATGAAGGCCCCACGAAATACCATGATGCATATCCATACAGTGGTTCATAACTACGTCAAGTACTATATTAAACAGTAGTGGAGACAAAACACAGCCTTGACGAACACCTACGTTTACTCTGATGGGTTTGCTTGCTGAACCCTCATGGAGTATGGAACAAAATGCGTTGTTGTATAGCTCCTTAATGAGATTAATTATCTTCCCGGGAACTCCCTTGCATCTTAGAGCTTCCCATATCACATTGTGTTGTAATGTGTCAAATGCACGTTTGAAGTCAACGAACACTAAGTAAAGGGGTGAGCGCCATTCAACCGACTGTTCCACAATTATCCTCAAGCTGTTGATGTGATCAATGCATGACCTGTTTGGTCTAAAGCCTGCTTGTTCTCGTCTAAGCTGTGGTTCGATAATGGATGAAATGCGATTGTGCAGGATGTGGGCTATGATTTTGTTCACGATATTTAAAAGAGTAATACCCCTCCAGTTGGAGCAATCTTGCAAGTTTCCTTTTTTTGGAAGTTTAATTATAAGGCCTTCCTTAAAATCATCAGGAATTTTCTCGTTTAACCAAAAATTTGAAATTAAGGGTTCTTGTAACGTCGCTGTTTGGTTGCTGTCTATTTTCAGAATCTCGGGAGGTATTCCATCAGGGCCTGCAGATTTACCGGACTTCAGACGTTTAATTGCAGCCGTTATTTCCTCGGATGAGGGTGTTGCGATGTTTATATCGTTTCGTACGTTATTTATATGATGCATTTGCTCGCAATCACATATTGTTGTAGTAGATTCAGTCGGATTGACCGACAACAGTTCAGTGTAATAATTCTCCAACAACTCCAACTGTTGATCTTTGGCATAGATCAATTCGCCCTGATCATTCCTCAGGGGTTTAATATTGTGGTGGCTATGACCGGAAATCTCCTTCGTGATACGGTACAGGTCCTTGGATCGACCTGTTTCACTGGCTATTTGTGCATCTTTGGCTAAATTATCAGCCCACTTTCGCTTATCCTCCCTTGCACTACGTTTAACTTTCCGGTTTTCCTCTTGATATTTACGTTGTTCGTCTTGCTTGGATTGTGGAGTTTTAGCATCATTAACTTTAGTTTTTGCTTGCTTTCTAGCGGCAAAAACTTTCAATGCGGCCATACCCTGGGTAAAGTAAGCCAGCTTGTGTGTAGAGTTTGAAAGTACTCGGAGATACTTGTGTGTACTTACTAGTATTTTGCATATTTTTTAATAAAAAATCGACAAAATGCCGAAAAATCGGCAATTCTGGCAGCCCTGCTACACCCCGACGTCTAAACTATTCTCGACATACTCGCCACTCTCAGGCTTTACAAAGATACCGTGCAAATTTGACACCACAACCAGTGTTGCCATATAGCCAGTTTTAACTATTTTTTGCAGTTTTTTGGGATGCCTAACAGTTTTCCAGTTTTTTCATGTGAAAAACAGTTTTTTTAAATTCATGGATTTTTTTTTACAGTTTTTTATATTAAATCGGCACATTTGTTTCATTTACAATTTTTTTTTATTTTTTTAATTAAAATTTAAGAATTAAAATATAAAAGTGCTTATGCATAATAATTTGAAAACTTTATAACACGATTATAAAATGAATTTTGTATAAAATATTTGTTTTATAATCCATTTACAAACTTAGAAAGTGGTTATGCATATGACCCAAAAATTACAATAAACCTTTCAAATTGTCAGAAATTAGGTACAAATCGAAACATAAATAAATTTAAAAATACCAATATAATACTACAAAATATGCTTACTGGAAAAACGAATAATTTTTATAACAAATTTTATCAAAAATTAGCACGGAATAAAATTGGCTAAGCCATATCTGACAAGCCATAGACCCGACATTTTTTAGCAGAACTTTTAAGATCATTTAGAAATTTATATTTTTTGAAAAAAATAAAACAATGTCTCATCGAGAAAGGCCAAAATTGATTTTTTATTTTTTTAATTAAATATTTGCCAATTCTGACTAACAATTTCCTGCTATTTTTTCAATTATGATCAAGGACAATTCCAAAAACGTAATTTTTTTAAACAAACAATTCCCGACATAACAATACTCAATCAAATGAATATCAATTTTATGTGGAATGCAAATCAATAAAGAATATTTTGAAGTATAACATTGACCAGTAAAGTATTCTATCCTAAGTTAGGGGTTAATCTCGGAAGGGTGATTCGATGAACTTTTTCTTACTTTAGATTCGGGCCTAGGGGACCAATATTCTTAAAAAAAAAGTTTTATTAGGAGGCTATGCAAAAAGTCGATTACTATAAATGGCAAAGGCAATTAAACTATTAAAATATCGATATTTTGAAAATTGATACCCTGGGATATTTTAGTCCCAGGATACTTCAGGATCCCAGAATTTCTTCTGATTTTTAAACATTTTTCGAAGAACAGTTTTTCTATAAAGAAAAAGTTTTTATTTACAGTTTTTCCAAAAAAATATATGGTAACACTGACCACAACAAAGAATACAAATAAACGATAGATCACGAACGTATATGCAAGACAGGATGGAAATAAGTTTTTTTATTTTGTACCAACCACATAAAGAAATTGTACTTTTTCGACCCTCACGGTATCAAAATTTTTCATATCTAGAAAATGTATCCGAATAAAAACTTACAGAAAATAATCTTCTACAAAAATTGCACTTTTTCAGCCCTCACCAATTTCTTTGATATAAAAATAACCAATAGTTGTGAATATCAAATTTATATGCAAATATATGTTGTTAACGTTTTGTTCTGGTTATTTTTAAGATAAGTTACCCGTCCTAAGAAAACAATGCAATTTTTTTTTTATTTTTTAAAGAATATACGAAAGAGGCGGGTTAAATTCTCGAATTTTATGTAGTAGCAGCACTCAATCGACGCGTATTGATGAGCTGATTATGGGAAAATAATAATACTACATTTATACACCTACTTTTTGTACAAAACTAGTTTTTCCTTGTTTTTTTTTTTTTGTATGCGTTTCGACAAGTTAAAAACTAAAAGAGCCAAAAACCAGGTAGTTTTTGCTCAGGTATAAATGTAGTATAATAATTTTTTTTGCAACATTGGGCCCAAGAGTTGTCAGTTACAAGTTTTTTTTAGAATGATTTCAGTCCACGTCTGCATTACGAAAATTTGTTGACATCTTTAAAGTACAATTTCATTTATTTAATACAAAAATTTTAAATTGGGAAATTTTTCAAAATTGTACCAAATGGATTGCGGTAGTACCACGGTAGCAACAGAGGTCAAAATGTACCAAAAAAAAGTACAATTGTACCACGTTTTCCATCCCTGATGCAAGAGATTCGTGCGGAAGAAGTTGTAGAACTACACACAGGAAAAAAATTGCCAACCGAATTTCTAAACTTATTTAAACTTACTAAAATTCAGTTGGATATAACGAATTTTGCTGTGATAACCAATATTTAATTGCACCAACCTATTTTAGTAGATGTAACCGAATTTCAGTTGGAAAATGGCATATTTTTTCTACGAGTGTACGAAGTCAACGTCTTGCTTCTATGAGGAGATCAATAATCGTGCGACATATATTAATAGAGATTTGAGAAATTCTAAAAATCAATCGCGAATGCAAGCAACCAGAGCATTACCATAATCATTTAATCGCATTGCATTTGAATATGACCCCGAAATTGAATATTGTGCTTATGCGAAAATTGGGATTGTTGATATGGATAAAGAATGCAGTTTCTGTCATTCTCATAAATTTAAAAACGAAACCTCCAAAATGTGTTGCACAACAGGAAAAGTAGTTTTACCACCATTAAATCTACCACCTGAACCATTAAAAACATTAATCTTAATACCATCCCGGGGTCATATTTGACCCAAAGGGGGTTTCATTTCTAAATATTTCTTTATCTATTCAAAAGAAAAAAAACGATACTAAAATTTTGTAATTCTGCATCAGAAAAACCTAATTTGAATTTAATTTTATTTTTTTTGCACTGCTATTAAAAAACTTACATATTCCTCCCTCGGGGTCAATACTGACCCCGTTCAAAGAATGGTTGTATTTTGTCGTTCTATTACAGGGAAATTTTAAAAATGAATTGCAATAGTTCAGTAGAATGTGAGTAAGGCATTCATGAGAAAATTACCGTTATTTTCGTACTATTTTGACATAAACAAGACGTGTTTTCTTGTAAGCAGTTAAAATATCCCTACGGGAAATTTTAACAAACTGTCACCGAACTGGCCCCTTTATATGTAATAGAGTGGTCACTTTTACATGACGTTGTCATAGGAGGGGGAAATTGACCCCTTGTGACATGTCACAAGACAAATTCTAGGACAGGTTACTGAACTCTCATAAAAAAACAAAGTTCATGGACCTGTCCTGGGATTTGTCTTGTGACATGTCACAAGGGGACAATTTTCCCCTCCTATGAGAACGCCATGTAAAAGTGACCACTCTATTTCATATAAAGGGGCCAGTTCGGTGCAAGTTTCCCGAGTAAAAAAAAATAGATATAATCATATGTGGCATATATTATAATATATAATTAGACATGTCGATATATATAATTATATATGACGTCTTTTTCCAAAATTTTTCCTTATATAATGCCATATATAATTTCATCTAATTAGATATCGGCCTTTATAATATTAGATATGGTATATATGATTACATATTACATAGCATGGCTGATCTTATTGGATATATAGTTGTATATAGAGCTATATCTTAATATATATGGCGGCATTTTAGGAATATATAATTATATATGGTATCATTTAAACAATATTTTGCTATATATAGTGTCAGTTAAACTATATATTATCATATATGGTGGCATTTCAACAATGTATGGTCATATATGGCACCTCATGAACAAAATCTTTAATACAGTTGCATATATGATGATATATGCTACTAAATATAGCGCCATATATATTTATATATGGTATTATTTAAGTAATATATTACTATATATGGTGCCATTTAAACCATATATTATCATATATGGTGCCATTTAAACAATATATGCTCATATATGGGACCTCATGAACAACATTTTTAATACAGTTCCAGATATAATAATATGTGCTACTTTATGTAGTGCAATATATATTGATATATGGTATCTTTTAAACAATATATTACCATATGTGGTGACATTTAAACCATACATTATGACATATGGTGCCATTTCAACAATATATGGTCATATATGGTACCTTATAAACAACATTTTTAATACAGTTTCAGATATGATAATATATGCTACCATATATAGTACCATATACTTTGATATATCGTATCATTTAAACAACCCGAGTAAAAATAGTTACATATATGTGATTAAGTTATATCTTTATAAATATACAGTTTCATCCAAAGAATGGTCCGATATATTTTTATCAATTGTTTATCAATTTTTATCTAATTGTATCAGTAATGTAATCAGGTCAGTTTAGATCTGACCTGATTACATTATGTGTTAATCAGATGAAATTGTATCCGATTTTTGACCTGATACAATTTTATCGGTTTATATGTAATGGTGTCAGGTTTGATCGTAATTGGTTCAATTTTATATAAATAAAATATAATTGTATCCGACATTGACCTTATACAATCGTATCAAAGTTTTAAACTGATATCAAGTCAAAATTGGGATATAACTACCCGAGTAAAAAAAATTGATCTCGCGCAATATCTAATTATATCCAATTTGATATTGTTTAAGATCTGCTGTAATATCTAGCTGATCCAATTAGATCTCAAAATTGGGTGTATCCAATCATATCGTATTAGATCCCATTGTATATATGGGGATAAACTAAGATCAAGTTATATCTCAAAATTGGGAGGTCCAGTGATATCTTTGGGGATAAACCTAGATCTATTTTGATCCGAAAATTGGCGGATCCAGCTATATATTTGCGGATATTTTTAGATCTAATTTGATCCGAAAAATGGAGGATCCAATTAGATCCAGCTATATATTTGGGGATAAACATAGATCTAATTTGATCTCAATTTTGGCAGATCAAATTAGATCCCGCAATATATTTGTGGATAAACGTATATCTAATTTGATCCGAAAAAGTGGCAGATCGAATTAGATGTAGCTATATATTTGGGGATAAACTTAGATCTAAATTGATCCAAAAAATGGCACATCGAATTAGATCCAGCAATATATTTGTGGATAAACTTAGATATAAATTGATCTGAAAAATGGCAGATCAAATTAGATCCAGCAATATATTTGTGGATTAACTTAGATCTAAATTTATCCGAAAAATGGCAGATCGAATTAGATCCAGCAATATATTTGTGAATAAACTTGGATATAAATTGAATAGAAAATTGGCAGATCAAATTAGATCCAGCAATATATTTGGGGATTAAGTAAGATCTAAATTTATCCAAAAAATTACAGATAAAATTAGATCCAGTAATATACTTCGGGATTGCGTAAGATCTTAACTTTTTCGATAAATTGCAGATCGAATTAAATCCAGTGATATATTTGGGGATTTGGTAGGATTTTAATTTATCCCATAAATTGCAGATCGAATTAGAAACAGCAATATATTTGAAGATTGACATCTAAAACTATCCAGAAAAATGACAGCTAAAATTAGATCCCGCATTATATTTTGGTACTACGTAAGATCTCCATTTATTTGGGATTAAATAAGATCCCAGACAGATATTGACAATAGTTCAAAAAATAATACACTGGAAGAGCACTGATTTTATAAAAATTACAATATTTTGTTAAAATAAGGTTTAAACTCAGAAGGTCTTGAGTTCGATACCTTTCACGGCTATGCATTTTTTTTTATAAAAATGCGCATTCTCCTTGCTGGTCTTATCGAATTTTTTTCAATAATTTTTATTCTTTGTAATTTACTTGTAAAAATTGTATCATCTTTCTTTGATTTGAAAATAATTTAAACAGAAAGTGATATTAATTTATGATCTTGAGTCAAACTAAAATAACATTCATTTACTTAAAAATAACAGATCAACTAAAAACATTTCCCCCATTCAAAAGAATTTCTTTTTATAAAATTATAATTTTATTTTCTATAAATGTTTTTATAAAATTATAATTTTTTTATTAAATTGAATTTTTTTTTTTAAATAATTTTATGTACATATTTTTAACGCTCTACACCATTTCCAATTGTATCAATTGTTTTTAAGATTTATCAATTGTATTTCAGAAATATTCAATTGAATTTCAGTTTTATCAATTGTATTTCAGAACTTATCAATTATTTTTCAGATTTATGAATTGTATTTCAGAACTAGTCAATTGAATTTCAGTTTTATCAATTGTATTTCAGAAATTATTAATTGTATTTCCGAAATTCACAACTGTATTTCAGAAATTATCAAACTGTATTTCAGAAATTATCAATTGTATTTCAGAAATTATGAAATGTAATTTAGAAATTTTTCTCTATTAACTATGATAAACCATCAACAAGTTCTGAAATAGATTTGATTATTTCTGAAATACAATTAATAAATTTCTGAAATACATTCCATAATTTCTAAAATACATTTAAAATTTCTGAAATACAATTAATAGCTTATGAAATACAGTTAATATTGTAGTTGCTGATGAGTTACCATATATGATGGCACCATATATGACAATATATTGCTTAAATGGCACCAATATGGAGCTTTATATGGTAATATATAGATTCATCCATATACCATTTGATCCGAAAAATGGCCCGATAAAATTGTATCAGTTCTTATTTGTATCAGTTGTTATCTAATTGCATCAGTTTAGATCTGATCTGATTAAATTATGTGTTAATCAGATGAAATTGTATCAGATTTTTGACCTGATACAATTTTATTGGTTTATATTACATGGTATCAGTTTAGGTCCAAATAGATATATTTGTATACAAAATTATATAGTTATATCCCAATTTTGACCTGATATCAGTTTAAAACTTTGATACAATTGTATAAGGTAAATGTCGGATACAATTATATTTTATTTATATAAAATTGAACCAATTACGATCAAACCGATAAAATTGTATCAGATCAAAAATCTGATACAATTTCATCTGATTAACACATAATTGAATCAGGTCAGATCTAAACTGATACATTTAGATAAAAATTGATAAACAATTGATAAAAATATATCGGGCCATTCTTCGGATGAAACTGTATATTTTTTATACAGATATAACTTAATCACATATATGACTATATGTAACTATTTTTTCTCGGGTTGTTTAAATGATACGATATATCAAAGTATATGGTACTATATATGGTAGCATATATTATCATATCTGCATCTGTATTAAAAATGTTCATCAGGTACCATATAAAGGGTTTTTCAATAAGAGCGCTACAAAAGTTTTTAAATAAAACAAAAACGGTTTTGGATATCAATGAAATTCTTTATTCCTGTGAAAGTACGTTCAATGCCATTATGTATGGAAATCGATCTCTTTTGCATGGCCACCACGGGCATGCTTGCAGAAGTCCAGACGCTGAACCCAATTTTAGACGGTTTTCAAGCATAAATCGGCCGATATTCGTAGGAAGTTCATCAATCATCGCTGGCTTGTTGGCATAGACCATAGATTTGACGTAGCCCCACAGGAAATAGTCCAACGGCGTCAAATCGCACGACCGAGGCGGCCAATCGACTGGACAATTTCGTAAGATAACACGTTCTCCAAACTTGGTTTGCAATAAATTGATTGTGACATTCGCTGTGTGGCTTTCGGCGCCGTCCTGTTGGAACCACATATCCTCGAAGTCCATATCATCCAATTGGGGCCAAAAATATTCGGTTATCATTGAACGGTAGCGATTCCCATTCACAGTAACGTGTCGGTCTTGATCATCACGGAAAAAGTACGGCCCAATGACGCCGCCGGCCCATAAACCGCACCAAACCGTAATTTTGCAATGATGCAATGATGATTCATGGAGTACGTGTGGATTGCTGTCTGACCAATAACGCATATTTTGTTTATTGACGAAGCCATTCATTATGACGACCATAAATTGGACGTAGCGCTCTTAACGTTGAGGCCACTGACTCCGAATTTCGGTAGTAAATTTTAATAATTTCGACTCCTTGTTGGCTCGTATATCTTTCCATCATGAAATGGCAAAGCTTACTGAAGAGAAATGTCAAAAGAGCGGCAAGAAATATGGCGTCGTTTGCTGTCACTGTCTTTCTACTTTTGTAGCGTCCCTGTTGAATAACCCTATATGAGCATTAGAGCGGGTCGATTTGTAGGGAGTGAAAAAATTCACCAATTTCCCTATAATTTCCGTATTCTATGGGTTATTCCATGAAAATTTGCCGAAGGAACCATACCTCTATCGTTAAAATCGAGTCCCCTACTTTTTGTTGGTAGATTTTTACCCAAATTGACGTTCGTATGAAATATTACCTACACGTTCACATCCATAACTCAAAAACTATCGATCGGGTTTAATCACCAGTAGGCGCGTTGGAAAGGTGAGTTCATTTTGATCAATTTACAAAAAAAAATCTCCAACATTGGTCCAACGGTTCAAAAGTTACGGGCATTTTTGTCCAAATTTTGGAGTATTTTTCCATTTTTTTCATGATTTTGTCCAAGAATATTACTTTCATGGCCATTTTTTTTGGCTCAGACCATTATTTTATTCAATTTACAATTCAAAACGAAGAGTTTAAGCCCAAATTTATCGAATTCGGTTGATTAATTCATGCGATATTGCTAAAACAAAATAACACATAAAACCAAATTTTTGTTTTTTTTTCCCTTTTTATTTTTTTTTGTACAAAAATTCAAATTAAGAGATAATAAAGTACCCGAGTAAAAAAAATTAATCTCGCGCAATATCTAATTATATCCAATTTGATATTGTTTAAGATCTGCTGTAATATCTAGCTGATCCAATTAGATCTCAAAATTGGGTGTATCCAATCATATCGTATTAGATCCCATTGTATATATGGGGATAAACTAAGATCAAGATATATCTCAAAATTGGGAGGTCCAGTGATATCTTTGGGGATAAACCTAGATCTATTTTGATCCGAAAATTGGTGGATCCAGCTATATATTTGCGGATATTTTTAGATCTAATTTGATCCGAAAAATGGCGGATCCAATTAGATCCAGCTATATATTTGGGGATAAACTTAGATCTAATTTGATCTCAATTTTGGCAGATCAAATTAGATCCCGCAATATATTTGTGGATGAACGTATATCTAATTTGATCCGAAAAAGTGGCAGATCGAATTAGATCTAGCTATATATTTGGGGATAAACTTAGATCTAATTTGATCCGAAAAATGGCACATCGAATTAGATCCAGCAATATATTTGTGGATAAACTTAGATATAAATTGATCTGAAAAATGGCAGATCAAATTAGATCCAGCAATATATTTGTGGATTAACTTAGATCTAATTTGATCCGAAAAATGGCACATCGAATTAGATTCAGCAATATATTTGTGGATAAACTTGGATATAAATTGAATAGAAAATTGGCAGATAAAATTAGATCCAGCAATATATTTTGGGATTTAGTAAGACCTAATTTGATCCGAAAAATGGCAGATCGAATTAGATCCAGCTATATATTTGTGGATAAACTTAGATCTAATTTGATCCGAAAAATGCCAGATCGAATTAGATCCAGCAATTTTTTTCGGTATTAAAATGGCAGATCGAATTAGAAACAGCAATATATTTGGGGATTGACATCTAAAAGTATCCATAAAAATGACAGATAAAATTAGATGCCGCATTATATTTGGGTACTACGTAAGATCTCCATTTATTTGGGATTAAATAAGATCCCAGACATATATTCCCAACTGTTAAAAAAATAATAGACTGGCAGAGCACTGATTGTATAAAAATTACAATATTTTGTTAAAATAAGGTTTAAACTCAGAAGGTAACGAGTTCAATATGCATTTCTTTTACAAAATTAATTTCTTTTTATAAAATTAAAATTTTTTTTTCTATAAATTTTTTTATAAAATTATATATTTATTTTTTTATTAAATTGAAATCTTTGAATAAAATAATTTTATTTACATCTTTTTGACGCTCTACACCATTTCCAATTGTATTAATTGTTTTAAGATTTATCAATTGTATTTCAGAAATAATCAATTGAATTTCAGTTTTATCAATTGTGTTTCAGAACTCATCAATTATTTTTCACATTTATGAATTGTATTTCAGAACTAGTCAATTGAAGTTCAGTTTTATTAATTGTGTTTCAGAAATTATTAATTGTATTTCCGAAATTCACAACTGTATTTCAGAAATTATCAAACTGTATTTCAGAAATTATCAATCGTATTTCCGAAATTATGAAATGTATTTGAGAAATTTTTCTCTATTAGCTATGAAATTCTGAAATAGATTTCATTATTTCTGGACACAACTAAATAAATAAATAATTAAATTTGCGTAATATTGTAGTTTCTGAAGTGCAAATAATATTTTGTGATATACAATTAAATTTTTCTAAAATACTTTTAATAATTTCTGGAATACCTTTTTTCGATGCTTATAAGTTAGCTCGAAATGCTTTTATCATTCATTTAATTTGTAGCTATCACACATCTTTAACAAGTCTCGTTAGATTAGAGTGTAGAGGTCTTGGCTGACAATCTGGTGGACTGGGTTAAATTTCATGTTTTAAAAGCAAATATTAAAAAAGTTTTCTCAATTTTTTGAAAAAAGTTTTTTGAAATCTATTTTTTTGCCAAGATAGTTAATGCAACGTTCTGCCAACGCATAACCGACCATCGCCAACGGTTTGCCAGCATTGTATATTAACATTAATTAACACTATATTTTTATTTTTAGGAAATACATTTTTATTTTATTATAAGTTAACATTAAATTGAATTTTAGATAATGGTACCAATTTGTAGTTGTAATTATTATATATTAAATCGTATATTCATAAACATTCTATACAGTTAGACGAGGTTTATGGAACTATTTAACTTTATAAAGTGTTTATAAATTATAACTTAAATACACATATATATGTTAAATGTACGTGAACAAATTGTTGATATGGACCCACAAATTGTATCTCAACTGATATTGGAATTATTGTACAATTACCATACATCAATATATATTGAATGATATACATATATTACAATATATGACACTGTATTATAAATATTGTTAATGAAGTAACATATCTGATAATATTTTTTATAGCGCCATACATAGTTTAACATTATTCAAATTAAACCATATATGGAATTGTATTCAAAATGTTGATGTGGTACCAAATTTGACCATATATTGTTTAAATTGTGCCATATATGACAATATATTGTTTAAATGATACCATATATGTCTATATATTAATATTGTTTAAATGACACCATATATCAATATATATGGGACTATATATGGTAGCATATATTATCATATCTGCATCTGTATTAAAAATGTCGTTCATCAGGTACCATATATGAGCATATATTGTTGAAATGGCACCATATATGACAATATATGGTTTAAATGGCACCATATATGGTAATATATTGCTTACATAACACCATATATAAATATATATGGCACTATATATGGTAGCATATATTATCATATGTGGAACTGTATTAAAAATATTGTTCATGAGGTACCATATATGGGCATATATTGTTGAAATTGCACCATATATGATAATATATGGTTTGAATGGCACCATATATGATAATATATGGTTTGAATGGCACCATATATGATAATATATAGCTTAAATAACACCATATATAAATATATATCGCACTATATATAGTACCATATATTATCATATCTGGAACTGAATTAAAGATTTGGTTTATGAGGTACCATATATAACCATATATTGTTTAAATGGCACCATATATGATAATATCTAGTTTAACTGTCACCATATATAATTATATATTGTTTAAATGATACTATATATAATTATATATTGCTAAAATGCCACCATATATATTAAGATATAGTTCTATATATAACTATATATGCAATAAGATCAACCATGTCATGTAATATATAATTATATATGCCATATCTAATATTATGAAGGCCAATATCTAATTAGATGAAATTATATATGGCATAATATAAGGAACAATTTTGTGAAAAAACGTCATATATAATTATATATGGATATACATAACGACATGTATAATTATATATTGTAATATATGCCATATATGATTATATATAATTTTTTTTACTCGGGTATCTATCAACCTATTATCAAAAAAAATATTCAGTTTGAGTGTAGTAAAAGACAAAATGTGAAAAAAACCATTATTTTTTCTGAAAGTCTTGTTTGCTTTCAAGTCTGGGTGTTTTCGTACGGCTCTCTAATGTCGTCGCCATAGCGCCTTCTACATTCTTTCCTGCAACTCGTTTAGCAGTGGCAGCCAGCAATTGGACATGTCTTTCCGTTCCTTGAATGTGTAAAGGAATTTGTGGATCATCGAACGGTGGCACTTCGTAATTTAAATATCCCTCCAAATGTTCATACGAATAACTTTGCGTAAACGGTGGTTCGAATAAAATGGTATCGTCATTTAAATCAATCATATTTGTATATTCCGTACAATTAAAGTTTATAAGAGATTTTTTATAAACTCTAAGTTCCGTTGGGTCGACAATATCTCTTCGGTAATGTAAAATCTTCTTTATAGCAATGTTTCGTTTTTCCATTCTATCATCAAATAACATAGATAGCAAGATATTTTCTGAGTGTGCAAAATATGGATTATCTTGAATTACTGTATTTACAACTCCAAGTAAATTCGGTGGTAAAAATCGTGTCCAAGTAATAAATTTAAAAAGTAATGTACTACCGTATGCGGCAGAGCTATAATACTTAACATTAAAATACATTGGCGTGTATACTTTTATTATATAGTTAGCCAGAATTTTTAAATTTTCAGTTGGATTATTAGTTGTCACTTACAACCGTAATAATCTATTGGCTTTGGTGAGCCAACGAGAATGTGCAATTGGCCCTGGTTTTATGTGAGACAAATCCGCAGGAACCACACCATTAGAAATTGCATTGGCCATTAACATCAAGTACCTCGAATCAGTAGATAATTCTTCTGGATTTAAATCACCAAAAGGCATATTTTCCAAAGCGATTTCCTCAAAATCGGTTACCACCTGAAAAGAAAACATAAAAGCTAAAAAATAGAATAAAAAATGGTAAAGAATCAGCTATAAAAATAACATACCGGAAGATTTTCACAATCAGCAATTTTTGAGCTCAACTTTCCGGTAGTTGATCGTGGTCCAGTGGTGGTTGATTTGTCTAAAGTTTCAAACAAATGTCTAAACGGCAGCTCGTTAAAGTGCAGAAGACACACAAACCAGTGCAGTGGTCTCTTTCACTGTTTTTCGAATAGTCGCTAAATTCCACCGTGTACGCCAGTATTTGTTGGTTCACCATCAGCGCATATGGCAATTAATGAATCTAAAAACAATTGTTTTTCTTGGAAGAATTCGATCAATTTGTTGACTTTGCTTGCCGCAGTTTCACTTTCTAGTTTTGTGTAGCCTATCAATTGAGATTTTGGTTCCCTCAAAACAACTAGATGAGGTTCTTTAACCATCCTTGGATGCAATTTCTCATCAATTTTTTCTACAGTTAGAGCATCATTTTTCCTGCCGTCGAATGAAAATGATATCAAATTCGAGCCATCATACCGCTTACGAAGTGCGTCTTGTCTCCATTTTTCTCTTTCTCTACGAAGTTTACTTTTATCCATGATGACAAGATTGTCATGACCATCTTTTACGCCCAGGTCTTCCATCATTGCATAGTTTTTAGTATTGTATCTGGGAGTGTATGTTTGTGGTGGTAGAACTAATTCTGAACCTCCTCTCACATCAACTTCCATTTCGTCATAATGTGGTTCGTATGTAGGATCGTTGCTCACTGAGATTGTTGGTATAGCCGTTGGTATCGTCTCTTCACTTCCATTATCGTGTTCCGGTATCGTTTGTATTCTGTCATTATATTGATCGCGCATGAAATCTTTTAAGTTTTCTGGGATAGATCCACATGAGCAGTCGTTTTCTTTCAAGTTGCATTTACATTTTCCAATGTTGAATAATTGGTTTGTTGATTCTACGAATTTTTTGAATTTTTTTGCGCGTTTTACTCGTTATTTATCTGCATTACTATATGCGTCAAGCATATTATTCAATTTTCTAATGATGCTACCTTTGAGTATAAGTTCAATATTAAGTTGATTCCAAATTTCTAACAATCTGTCTGCTACTTGGGGAGTAAATCTTTTATACGAAAACATTTTGCTTTGGGCTTTTGAACGTTCGGCCAAGAAAAAATAGAACTTCAATATATCTCGTTTAGTTGACAGATTAATATCAGGTAATTCACAGGCCACGCCAAAAGAAAAAACATCATGAGAGACCAAATGTTGCAAACTACTGCGTTGGGTATCTGTTGGATTTTGCGATGAACCAGGCTCTGAATCCATTTTTTAAACCGTCACTAAAAGAATTAAATATTGTTACGATTATCCTTTTATAATCGCTGTTAAAATATTGTTAAAATAATAAGTCCTTGATTTAATAAGTCCTTGAAATTGATTTACTTTAACTTTATTTAAACACAAAATTTATTAAAGTAAACACAATTAAGTAGTGTTGCCAGAAGTGTCTAGATGGTGCTGGTTACATCATTATAGAAACAGTGTTATAGGAAAAAGTTATTTCTTATGTCCCTTATGGAAAAATGCTCCAAAATTTGGACAAAAATGCCCGTAACTTTTGAACCGTTGGACCAATGTTTGAGATTTTTTTTGTAAATTGATCAAAATTAGCTCACCTTTCCAACGCGCCTACTGGCGATTAAACCCGATCGATAGTTTTTGAGTTATGGATGTGAACGTGTAGGTAATATTTCATACGAACGTCAATTTGGGAAAAAATTTACCAACAAAAAGTAGGGGACTCGATTTCAACGATAGAGGTATGGTTCCTTTGGCAAATTTTCATGGAATAACCCATAGAATATCGTAGGGAAATTGATGAAAAATAAATCGACCCGCCCTAATGAGCATATATTGTTGAAGTGGCACCATATATGACAATATATGGTTTAAATGGCACCAAATATGTTAATATATTTCTTAAATAACAGCATATATAAACATATATGGCACTATATAGTAGCATATATTATCATATCTGGAACTGTATTAAAAATGTTGTTCATGAGGTACCATATATGAGCATATATTGTTGAAATGGCACCATATAAGATAATATATGGTTTAAATGGCACCATATATGGTAATATATTGCTTAAATAACACCATATATAAATATATATGGCACTATATATGGTAGCATATATTATCATATGTGGAACTGTATTAAAAATATTGTTCATGAGGTACCATATATGGGCATATATTGTTGAAATTGCACCATATATGATAATATATGGTTTAAATGGTACCATATATGATAATATATGGTTTGAATGGCACCATATATGATAATATATGGTTTGAATGGCACCATATATGATAATATATAGCTTAAATAACACCATATATAAATATATATCGCACTATATATAGTACCATATATTATCATATCTGGAACTGAATTAAAGATTTTGTTTATGAGGTACCATATATGACCAAATATTCTTTAACTGTCACCATATATAATTATATATTGTTTAAATGATACCATATATAATTATATATTGCTAAAATGCCACCATATATATTAAGATATAGTTCTATATATAACTATATATGCAATAAGATAAACCATGTTATGCAATATATAATTATATATGCCATATCTAATATTATGAAGGCCGATATCTAATTAGATGAAATTATATATGGCATAATATAAGGAACAATTTTGGAAAAAGACATCATATATAATTATATATGGATATACATAACGACATGTCTAATTATATATTGTAATATATGCCACATATGATTACATATAATTTTTTTTACTCGGGTATATAATTTTGTATACAAATATATCTATTTGGACCTAAACTGATACCAAGTGATATAAACCAATAAAATTGTATCAGGTCAAAAATCAGATACAATTTCATCTGATTAACACATAATTTAATCAGGTAAGATCTAAACTGATACAATTGTATAAAAACAATGTATTTCAGAAATTATTAATTGTATTACAGAAATAATCAAATCTATTTCGGAGTTGTTGATTGTTTATCATAGTTAATAGAGAAAAATTTCTAAATTACATTTCATAATTTCTGAAATACAATTGATAATTTCTGAAATACAGTTGTGAATTATGGAAACACAATTAATAATTTCTAAATTACAATTGATAAAACTGAAATTCAATTGACTAGTTCTGAAATACAAATCATAAATCTGAAAAATAATTGATAAGTTCTGAAATACAATTGATAAAACTGAAATTCAATTGATTATTTCTGAAATACAATTGATAAATCTTAAAAACTTGATACAATTGGAAATAGTGTAGACCGTTGAAAAAATGTAAATAAAATTATTTTTTAAAATAATTCAATTAAATAAAAAAAATATAATTTTATAAAAACATTTATAGAAAATAAAATTATAATTTTATAAAAAAAAATTCATTTTATAAAAAAAATGCATAGCCGTGAACGGTATCGAACTCGAGACCTTCTGAGTTTAAACCTTATTTTAACAAAATATTGTAATTTTTATAAAATCAGTGCTATGCCAGTGTATTATTTTTGAACTGTTGTCAATATCTGTCTGGGATCTTATTTAATCCCAAATAAATGGAGATCTTACGTAGTACCCAAATATAATGCCGCATCTAATTTTATCTGTCATTTTTCTGGATACCCGAGTAAAAACATTGATCTCGCGCAATATCAAATCATATCCAATTTGATATTGTTTAAGATCTGCTGTAATATCTAGCTGATCCAATTAGATCTCAAAATTGGGTGTATCTAATCATATCGTATTAGATCCCATTGTATATATGGGGATAAACTAAGATCAAGTTATATCTCAAAATTGGGAGGTCCAATGATATATTTGGAGATAAACCTAGATCTAATTTGATCCGAAAAATGGCGGATCCAGCTATATATTTGCGGATAAACTTAGATCAAATTTGACCCGAAAAATGGGGGATCGAGTTAGACCCAGCTATATATTTGTGGATAATCTAATTGGATCTCAATTTTGGCAGATCGAATTAGATCCAACAATATATTTGTGGATAAACTTTGATCTAATTTGCTCCGAAAAAGTGGCAGATCGAATTAGATCTAGCAATATATTTGGGGATAAACTTAGATCTAATTTGATGTGCCATTTTTCGGATCAAATTAGATCCTGCAATATATTTGGGGATAAACTTAGATCTAAATTGATCCGAAAAATGGCAGATCGAATTAGATCCAGCAATATATTTGTGGATAAACTTTGATCTAATTTGATCCGAAAAATGGCAGATCGAATTAGAAACAGCAATATATTTGGGGATTGACATCTAAAACTATCCAGGAAAATGACAGATAAAATTAGATTCCGCATTATATTTGGGTACTGCGTAAGATCTCCATTTATTTGGCATGAAATAAGATTCCAGACAGATATTGACAACAGTTCAAAAAATAATACTCTGGTAGAGCACTGATTTTATAAAAATTACAATTGGCCTTTTTTTTAATCATTGGATTTATTTTTGGATTTATTTTATTTTGTTAAAAGATCCACATTTTGTTATTTAATTTTCAAAATTTAATATTTTTAGCAAAATCTAATACTTATGCGCTAATATAATGTGAAAGAAATTTATAAAATTTTGTAAAAATGTGAGCACAGGAATGGAATTAAGATAAATCCAAAATGGATTTATAAAATAAATAAATCCGTTTCGGATTTAGCTTAATTTAATTCCAGAAATTGCATTCCCGCAAAATTTTAATTTTTTCTTTCACATTATAGTAGCGAATAAGTGTTAGACTTGAATAAAAACATAACATTTTTAAAATTCATTAAGAAAATGTAGATTTTTAAGCAAAATAAAATAAATCCAGTGATTAAAAAAAGGCCTAATATTAAAATAAGATTTAAACTCAGAAGGTAACGAGTTCGATATCGTTCACGGCTATGCATTTTTTTTATAAAATGAATTTATTTTTATAAAATTATAATTTTATTTTCTATAAATGTTTTTATAAAATTATATTTTTTTTATTAAATTGAATTTTTTAAAAAAAATAATTTTATTTACATCTTTTTAACGCTCTACACTATTTCCAATTGTATAAAGTGTTTAAGATTATCAATTGTATTTCAGAAATAATCAATTGAATTTCAGTTTTATCAATTGTATTTCAGAACTTATCAATTATTTTCCAGATTTATGAATTGTATTTCAGAACTAGTCAATTGAATTTCAGTTTTATCAATTGTATTTCAGAAATTATTAATTGTATTTCCGAAATTCACAACTGTATTTCAAAAATTATCAAACTGTATTTTAGAAATTATCAATTGTATTTCAAAAATTATGAAATGTAATTTAGAAATATTTCTCTATTAACTATGATAAACAATCAACAAGTTCTGAAATAGATTTGATTATTTCTGAAATACAATTAATAATTTCTGAAATACATTCCATAATTTCTTAAATACATTTAAAATTTCTGAAATACAATTAATAGCTTCTGAAATACAGTTAATATTGTAGTTGATTTACCATATATGACCATATATTGTTTAAATGGCACCATATATGACAATATATTGCTTAAATGGCACCATATATGGTATGTTCCCTATTAAAAACAAATAATATGGAGCTTTATATGGTAATATATAACTTAGACTCATCCATCTACCATTTGATCTGAAAAATATCCCAATAAAATTGTATCAGTTGTTTATCAACTTTTATCTAATTGCATCAGTTTAGATCTGACCTGATTAAATTATGTGTTAATCAGATGAAATTGTATCTGATTTTTGACCTGATACAATTTTATTGGTTTATATCACATGGTATCAGTTTAGGTCCAAATAGATATATTTGTATACAAAATTATATAGTTACTAGCGGGCAAGCCCGCTTGATTTAGCGGCGTGCCTTAGGTCTAGTTTTTGGGATGTCAATTAAACCGAAAACGAATTTTGTCGTATCGGGCAAGCCCGTTTGCTGTTTTTTTTTAAAGATTGAAATCCATAACTTAAATCTAAATCAATTTTGGAGAGAAGGGTGACCGAGTTGACAAAGATACCGCGTCTAAATTTCTGGATAATTCTTCTATTTGTAAAGAATGAAATAATTAATTTTGAAGGTTAATTATTAAAAAAGTTCATATATTGTAAGAAGTTTCCGCTATAGTAAACAAAAAACCTAACTAAATAGTTTTCCAATTAAAAATTGTGAATCTAATATTTTTCTATATCTGCATAAAATCCTCTTCAAAATCCAAAAGCGTTTTTCGAGAAAAGAGTGAATATAATTTATATTCGAGTTTAGGGTTTTTTATAAAAAGAATCTCACATTCAGAAGGACCTTTCGAAATTCGTATAAACTTGGAAACTCAAAATTGAATATTTAGGTACATCGAGTGATATTAACGTTAAATTATAAGGGATTTTGGATATTCAGAAATAAAGAATACAAAAATACATTTTGATGTATATACTAAGGTACTTTTTATGACTTTATAATTAGTATTTAAAGGGGATTAAAATGGGTGCAATAATAAGTTTTGTATCTTCTTAGCAAATTATACTATTATTCGCTATTTAACATGATGTAAACACGTCAACACAGCAGGTGTTACCGTCATGAAGCGATTTTAAAAATTCGTATAGTAAATAGTGTAAGACTTTGTACTTTTGGTATCTTCTAAGCAAATGTAACTATATAAAAGCATGAAATTTGGCACGCTTAAAAAATACTTGGTTATAAAAGACTTTTATGTTCCGATTCTAAGTCTACATTGAAATTTTTCACGTTTTTTCTTGGTTTAATCTTTGTAAAAACTCTATTTACAATCACGAATTATTATGAAATGATATGTAATATTAACATTTAAAAACAGATATGGAAGGATGAGATGGAAATTTGTTAGAAACAAAAATTTTATATTTTTTTGAGAGGTGATATTTGACACCTCATTCTCCTACGAATTTTAACTTTTCTGTTTACTTTTCACCTACTAATTGCAGGAGGAAACAAATTCAAGTCCGTAGTACCAAGCGATAAGTCAAGCCGTTTAAAGGAACCTTCTACCTTCTTTCTCTCAGAAGTTTTTAAAAGACCCTTCTCTGGGCACGAAATATACACACAGAAAACGATTCAGTTAGAAATCCATCAATACCACTAAGATTCTTTTAATAGTACCTGATATTATTTCAGACTCTTTAAATTTTATTGATAATATAAATACTTCGTATTGAGAAACTATTTTCTACATTCGCAACTGATTCAATTGCTCTATTGAATTCGGAAAATCGGTCTTCTCCACCAATTGCAAGAAAATATATATTTTTTTAAACAATTCTATAATCACAACCATATTAAAAATAATAAAATATACATTATTCCAAATTTATTAGTTGTAACTATTATAAGTCAGTAGTAACAACATTAATTCAAATGTAATTTAAAAAAAATTTTTATTCGGTATTTACAACTAACCGTTTCGAAAAAATTCGGCAGTATTAATCGAAAGTCAATTGGACATACGAATAATTAACAAGAAATAAAATAACTGTCAAAAATATACCAAAAAAACAAACACAAGTCAAAAAATAAAATATAAATTATAAAAAAAACTTCTTTAAAAACTGAAACGGAAAATTTTTTATAAATATTTTGGCAATAATACACATTAATGAATAAAAATCGCAAAAGGAGAGCATTTAAAAAGAATTTATAAAAGGTATGTATAAAGATATTTGTCAAATAGGTATGTATATTTGCGAAGAAACTCATTTATTCTTATTTATCTTTCACATCAGGATAGTTAAAAAACAATAAAGCCAAATCACATTATAACCTTCATTTTCAGAAGTACAAGTCCAGAAAAAAGTCCAACATAGTTTTAGAAAATTTTTATTTTCAAAGAAAATCAATCCGATAATCTTTTGTAAAAGATTTGAGGCGCTTTTAATGTGAAAAGAACCTTATCTGGTCATATAAAAATATAACTTTCCTAGATAAAACGTAAGTTTATGATGCTATTTTCATAGAGACAACTCTGAAATTTTGTTATAATTTTAATTTCAAGAAATATCTAGAGTTTCTTCATCCTATGAAAACAACTCATTTTCTATCTTCAGATTTGGGGATAGAAAAAGCAAAAAACCTTCCATTCTGGTAATTTTTTACTTAAATAATTCTCTCAGATCCTAATGAAATTTTCCTTAAGAAAATCTTCAGTTCCAATGGGCCTCAGAATCTTATGGTTTCACTGAAGGCAAATGTTTACTTAATTTGAAGGTTTTCTTTAGGAAAATTTTCCTCTTTGCGAAGTTTTTCTATGAAAATGTCTAAAATACATCCTAATAATCAGAAGGGTTTTCTTCAGAAAAAATTCCTAGAATCTTAGGGCTTTTCTGCATAAAAAAGTATCCATAACGTGAGCATTCTGAGGAGTTTTAGGAAAAAGTTATTAGAACACGAGGGATTTTCTTTACGAAAAAGTTTCTAGAATCTGAGCCATTTCTTCGATAAGAAAATACTCAGAACCTGGGACTTTTCATAGGACAAGGTCTTTAGAATCTGATAATTTTTCAACAGGAAAATAATTCCAACCCTTACATTTTGTTTATGGAAAAATATCCCAGAATCTTAGCCTCTTAGTTCTTATTCATGTTGTTAATTATACTTGATAAATATTTTTAAATTCCAAATAAAAGATTTTTAAAATTTTCTAATAATAATTGGAAACAGTGTATTATTTAATTTCAAAAGGTTTGGTAAATATATGCGGTCCGATCTACTGAATGGGATACGTATATAATACTGTTATGTAAAATACTGTTTAGACAAAATACTGGTCAAAAAAATTTTAAAAATCCTGCTTTTCATAATACTGTTTTGCAAAATACTGGATTTCACAACTGTTTTGCAAAATTCGGTGAAGTAAAAATGCTGGTTTACAAAATTTATTTTATTAAAAATAACTTCAACAAAATATGAAATAATTTTCAAAAATTAACAAACACATTTAACAAAAAATTAATTTCAATGCATTTTATAAACTTAAATTAGTACAAGATTTTTGCAATTCGCTTTAGGTAGCCTGTATGACTTAATTCACACCTTTTTCTTATAACTCTTAATGTTTGTGTACGCTCTTCTTTTCTTTTAATTTATGTAACGTCTTTCTCCAGTCGCGCGTTTTTAAATGGTATTTATAGCCACCACGACCCCATTACCCAACTGCCTTATAAGGTGGTATAATCCTGACTTTCTACACCCAACAACAGCTTTCAGTCTTCTATGCCAAGCTTCCACACTATTTTGAGTTATTGGGTAGGATTTCTTACTGTCATCGTAAACCGACCAAAAGGTTCCAGGATACTTTGGGTGATATGAGCCTTTGACGTAGTTTTTTTCAAACCACTCGCACAATTTAAGCAAATCTTCATCTTCATATTAGAATTTTTGTAAAAATTTTCGCCGCCCAGTAAAACAGGATTTTGCAAAACAGTATTGTGTTATACAGTATTTTGTAAAACAGTATTACGAAAAGCAGGATTTTGAAAACAGGATTTTGTTATACACAGGATTTTGTTATACACAGGATTTCGACCCGAACCCCTACTGAATACCAAATCAATTCGGTTGGGCTAACATTTTCATATTCGAAAATATAGTAGGTGCAACTGAAAATGTCTGCAGCTACAATCGAATTATATGATAGTACACGTAACTACCCAAATTCGGTTGGCAACAAATTCGGTTGCCACAACGAATCTGTTCTCTGTGTGTACGAAAATAACAAAATAATGGACAGGCATAAGGAGATATTTTATACCCCGTCTATTTCTCCATTCGTACTTATACCAATATATTTTACCATCTGTACATATTGAAAACAACCTATATCTTAAGTATCAAATATTTAGCTCAGTAAAGTTTTGCAGTTAATTAGAAGAACACTTAACGCCTTCTAAAAAAAAAATGTTTCCACAAAAAAAAGGGTTTGCACAAAAAAAAAGTTGCACAAAAAAAAGTTTCCTCAAAAAAAAAGTTTCCCCAAAAAAAAAAGTTTCCCCAAAAAAAAAAAAGTTTCCGCAAAAAAAAAAGTTTCCACAAATAAAAAAAAAAGTTTCTACAAAAAAAAATGTCCGAAAGAAAAAAACTTTTTCCACAAAAAAAAAAAATATTTCACAAAAAAAAGTTTCCACAAAAAAAATGTTTTCTTAAAAAAAAGTGTTTCCACAAAAAAAAAAAAAATTACAAAAAAAAAAGTTTAAAAAAAAAGTTTCCATAAAAAAAAAAGTGTTTCCAAAAAAAAAAAAAAAACTCTTTCCACAAGAAAAATATTTCACACAAAAAAAAAAGTTTCCACAAAAAAAAATGTTTCCACAAAAAAAAGTGTTTCCAACAAAAAAAATAAATTTCCACAAAAAAATAAAGTTTCCACAAAAAAAAAAAGTTTTTTTTTGTAAAAAATGAGATGAGATAAATGAGATGAGGATGAGCTGAGATTAGATTAGGTTAATGCTACCTGGTTGTCATAGTAACACCAAGGCCTGGTTGTCATAGCAACACGAAAATTTTATATGTAGGGAATATATAGGAAAATCTAAATGACATATCTCCGGAACCACAGAGCCAATTCGTGCAAACTTCACATAAACCATCAACAGACCATCCTCAACGTACCCTGAAATTTTGGTTGAAATCGGTTGACCCCTTTCCGCAGTTAGTGGTGACATCAAAATGTACACTTCTTTTTATATATATAAGTAGAGATGGGCGCGTGAGTGAATTTTGACTCACGCTCACGAAAGAAAAATAATCACGCACGACTCACGCACGAACATTTTTTAATAATCACGCTCACTCACGTTCACGTGATTAATTTTAATTTGAATCACGCTCACGAAGTACTCACGCTCACGAAATACTCACGAAAAATATGAAATTTGTTTTTATCCATGGATGGTAACCGAAACGATGCAGTTATCAGTAAGGGTAACGCTATTTTCGATTATTTCGGTAACGGTATTTTAAGGGTAAAGCTATTTCATTTACTTCGGTATCGGTATTTTAAGGATAACGGTTTTTTACTTATTTCGGTAACGGCATTTTAAGAATATCGGTAGTCAGTTTTTTCGATGCATCCCTCAATTTTTGTTACGAAAAACAAACGAGATTAAAAAAAGAACCAATACGAAAAATACTCAATAATCCAGTGCAATTGCCAAAAACAGGAAATTTAAAATATCGGTAACGGTATTTTAGGGGTAACGGTATTTCATTTATATCGGTAAGGGCATTTTAAGGGTATCGATATTTAATTTATCTCGGTATCGGTATTTTAAGGTAACGGTATTTCAGTTATTTCGGTAACGGTATTTTAAAGATAGCGGTATTTCGGTTATTTCTGAAATGGTATTTAGGGGTAACGGTAGTCAGTTGAAAGGGTTTTGAATCCATAACGGTATTTTAGCGGTATTGCCTGCCAACACTGTTTTTATCTTAATTATTTAAGGAAACTTTCTTTATTGAATATAAGTTTTATTTATTTAGGGCCATTAACAATAAACAAATTCACCTAAAGTTTGAGCTAACTTAAAATTACAGATGTAAAATTCCATACAAATTTGAATTTTTTAATTTCAGTTTGTGTTAACTTCAGGTTATTTTTTTATTGTTAATGGGGGGTTAGAATTAAAATTAGCTTAACTATAAAAAATTTTGTTAAAAATTTAACTAATAAGCAAGTGCTTGTGCAAATATAAATATTACTGACACTTTAGAAAAACTTTTATTTTCTATTGTTGATTATACTTGAATGGATGTCACTACATTGCTAGATCTGTCAAAACAACAGAGTAGTATATTGGAAGACGACAAAGCAAATTGTGTTATTTTTTTTTGTTTTTTCTTTGATATTTTAAATGTTTAGAAACGGTCCTAGACGAGAAGAAATTCTCATTGATTTTGAACTTTAACTAAACAAATATTTATAGAAATATTAAAAACATCGCCCCCTGACGATTGTCTTATTCAAGAAAAAAATTTGGATAGGGACATGTTTTTAACAGATTATTTTTCATAATTTGTTAATTAGGTTTTGGGATTTTAGCGCATTTAATTTCTTTAACACGTTGAGTGCCATGTGCGCCGCCGGCGGTTCACAATTTTCTTTTATTAGAGTGCCATCTGTACCGCCGGCGGTGCACAGGTACTTGTGAATTCAATACAATATATTTTCTGCGGCAGCACAGTAAAGTGAATAAATATTATGTTTAATTTTTTTTTTAATTAATTTAAACTTGTTATTATATATTGGCACTTTTCTAATACATTTGTTTCTTATATGGTGGCACTCAATGCGTTAATTAAATTTTATATTTAAAATTTTTAAATAACTTAAAAAATGCACTGTAAATTTTTAATTTAATTTTAATGTGGAGGAACAAAATTTTTAAATGTTTTGTACAAGAAGTCGATTTCTTCTTTACATAAGAATTCTGGCAGAAGTAGAAAATACCTGAACTGATTGGAATACTTAGCAATTATTTCGAAGTAATTACTTTGGGCTTAGGAATGGGTTTTAACTCAAATTTAGCAATTTGCTAGTAGAATAGCATGAAATGTAAACGAGAATTGAAGAAATAAATTTCTAGTCTACTCCCAAGCAGACTAGATTTGTGAAGTAATTGCTTAAAAAACCCTGTATTTCCCCCTATTAGTAATATCTAGTTTTTATTCATATAAGCCATTATTTGAAGGATGGGAAGATCTCTGGAATTTTTCCAAAATTGTAAATTATCGCAATCTGGTTTAATATAATCACGCAAACTCACGCACAAAAATTTACTCCGCCCGACTCACTCACGAACATTTTTTTTAACTCACGCTCACGCACGACTTACGTGAGTGCTAACATTTTAACTCACGATCACGCGAGTTACGTCAGAGACAGCACCGACTTCACCCAAAGTAAATGTTGACTGGCAGAAAATAATAAGAGGTCAATTGCCTAACTAAAATTGTGCAATTGACACACTTATACAAATTCAGCATTTTTCTTTATTATTAACAAAAGCCACTGAACCTTTTGTTAATAACATAATTATAAAAGGTAATCAATACCTTCTTAGTTTTAAGCAATATGAACAAAAATAGAATAATAAAATAGCTTAAGCATTTTTAACTCTACAAAAACAAAATGTAGACTAAGCATTTAATTTTTAGAATCAAGTTTATATTAAAAACATTTTTGCAAAATATCAGTGCAGTTCAAAATCAGAAGTCAATAAAGATAGAAAAAATAAACGCAAAACAAAAGTTTTGGTTTTTTTTAAAACAGTAAATGTTATGTAACGAAGTGTTTTCACTTTTTAAGCTGGGGCATACTCAGCGTGCCCAGGATCCGTTACAAACTATTTATATTTCGATAAGAGAAGAAAACACTGTACAATTTAATAATTTTTTCATAACACGTTATAAACTTTATTATTTAATTGTTCTTAACACGTAACAAGTTGACACGACACGATACGAATATTTATTTTTATAGACAGTAGAGGTCGGTCCCGTTGTAAACGGCAGTACTTTGTAGTGGGGTAGAGCAGGACGATAGCTCACGCTCACGGCGATGATTTGAGCAGAGCGATAGCACACGCTCACGGCGAATATTGAGCAGAGCGATAGCTCACGCTCACGGCGAGGATTGAGCAGAGCGATAGCTCACGCTCACGGCGAGATTTGAGCAGAGCGATATCTCACGCTCACGGCGAGGGTTTGAGCAGAGCGATAGCTCACGGCGAGGATTGAGCAGAGCGATAGCTCACGCTCACGGCGAGATTTGAGCAGAGCGATAGCTTACGCTCATGGCGAGGATTGAGGAGAGCGATAGCTCACGGCGAGAGTTGTCACTGAGCAGAACGATAGTTCACGCTCGCGTCGGAATGGGCAACAGAACGATAGTTCACGCTCCCGCTGTTAGTCCGTGTTATGGCACAGAGCGATAGCTCACGTTGCCGTCCCTATCGTCAGCTGTCCTAGGTAGTCTAGTTGGTTAAAGGTATTGAACGATAGTTAAACCACTTTAAGCTACTTAGGTAAAATCTTCTTTAAATGCAGAAAGATATTTCACGCACTTATAGAAGGTCTTACCTCGTTGCCCTCCAATGGCTAATTTTTCAAAATCGATCAATGCAGCAGCTTTTATACATGTTGATCGATGACACATAAACATTCACACATATGTATTACTCAGTTGACAACAATTAGTAGTACAATGATGCATTTTATAGTATTTTCTGATGTTCAATGTTATGTTTGACATCTAGATGGCACTTTGAAATAAATACTGTTAAATTCAAATATAATTTAAATAAATTAGAGCACTGATAAGGAACCAATAATAAAATTAATTTTATATATATGGGTGATATCAAAAAATGTGATAAAAACCGTGTAACCACCGAATTTCTAATGCATGGATTACATTTGAGTTACATATTTCGATATATATCAGCGCATTGTCACCTGTTTTAAAAAATTTATAACAATCTGACCAATTCTTGGTTAATACATAAAATTTGTGCCCAGTTTTATAGGCCAAATGTAAACTCCGTAACAAGTAACTCATAAGGTTTTTTAACTTTAATTCTCTATATATAAAAGAATAACGTGACTGACTGACTGACTGACTCAACATCGCCCAGCCCAAACCGCTGAAGCTAGGAAGTTGAAATTTGGTATGTAGGTTCCTCTTTCGGCGTAGACGTCCGCTAAGACGGGATTTTTGGAAATTCCTACCGGAACGGGCAAAAAGGGGAAAAGTCTCCCTCTTGGCGGCCTGCCAAAACCCCTTTGGCTAGAAAGCTGAAATTTAAGATATGTGTTCCTTGGAGCATGGGCTAACTTTTCTGTAAAGTACTTTTTGGAATTTTGGACAGGGACGTTGTAAAATGGGGGTTAAAAAGGGGAAAAAGGCCCCCCTTGACGGCCTGCCCAAACCGCTGGAGGTAGGAAGTTGAAATTTGGTATAAAGGTTCCTCCACTATCGTAGACATCCACCAAGACGGGAGTTTTGGAAATTTTTACAGGGACGGGCAAAAAGGGGAAAAAGTCTCCCCCTTGACGGGATCTTAAATTCGGTATTTGGGTTCCTTCTCCAACGTTGACGTCCCCTAAGATGGTATTTTTGGAAATTCATACCGGGAGGGGTAAAAAGGGAAAAAACTTCCCCCTTGACGGCCTGGCCAAACTGCTGGATATAGAGACCTAAAATTATGTATGTAGTAGGTTCCTCCTCCAACGCAGACGTCCTCTAATACGGAATTTTTGGAAATTCCTACCGGGAGGGGTAAAAACGGAATAATTCTCCCCCTTGATGGCCTAACCGAACCCTTCGGCTAGAAACCTGTAATATATAATATGTTTTCCTTGGAGTATGGGCTAACTTATCGGCAAGGCATTTCTAGGACTTTGGACAGGAACGTGGTAAAAATGGTGGTTTAAAAGGGGAAAATTGCCCCCCCCCCCCCTCTTAACGTCTGCGTCTTTAGCTAGAAACCTAAAACTTAAAGAACAAGTGTATATGGAACACTAAAATTAAGAAACTAAATAGGAAACGAGTGGAATTGAAACACTACACAAGTTGAACGAAATGGATATAAACGTTGAACGAGTGGAATTGAAATTATAGACAATGCAAATGGATTGGAAGAGGGAATTACCTGTTCAAAC
>OX465295.1:166294995-166418874 GCA_949987735.1 Leucophora obtusa | reverse complement strand
TATGTATGTATGTATGTATGTATGTATGTATGTATGTATGTATGTATGTATGTATGTATGTATGTATGTATGTATGTATGTATGTATGTATGTATGTATGTATGTATGTATGTATGTATGTATGTATGTATGTATGTATGTATGTATGTATGTATGTATGTATGTATGTATGTATGTATGTATGTATGTATGTATGTATGTATGTATGTATGTATGTATGTATGTATGTATGTATGTATGTATGTATGTATGTATGTATGTATGTATGTATGTATGTATGTATGTATGTATGTATGTATGTATGTATGTATGTATGTATGTATGTATGTATGTATGTATGTATGTATGTATGTATGTATGTATGTATGTATGTATGTATGTATGTATGTATGTATGTATGTATGTATGTATGTATGTATGTATGTATGTATGTATGTATGTATGTATGTATGTATGTATGTATGTATGTATGTATGTATGTATGTATGTATGTATGTATGTATGTATGTATGTATGTATGTATGTATGTATGTATGTATGTATGTATGTATGTATGTATGTATGTATGTATGTATGTATGTATGTATGTATGTATGTATGTATGTATGTATGTATGTATGTATGTATGTATGTATGTATGTATGTATGTATGTATGTATGTATGTATGTATGTATGTATGTATGTATGTATGTATGTATGTATGTATGTATGTATGTATGTATGTATGTATGTATGTATGTATGTATGTATGTATGTATGTATGTATGTATGTATGTATGTATGTATGTATGTATGTATGTATGTATGTATGTATGTATGTATGTATGTATGTATGTATGTATGTATGTATGTATGTATGTATGTATGTATGTATGTATGTATGTATGTATGTATGTATGTATGTATGTATGTATGTATGTATGTATGTATGTATGTATGTATGTATGTATGTATGTATGTATGTATGTATGTATGTATGTATGTATGTATGTATGTATGTATGTATGTATGTATGTATGTATGTATGTATGTATGTATGTATGTATGTATGTATGTATGTATGTATGTATGTATGTATGTATGTATGTATGTATGTATGTATGTATGTATGTATGTATGTATGTATGTATGTATGTATGTATGTATGTATGTATGTATGTATGTATGTATGTATGTATGTATGTATGTATGTATGTATGTATGTATGTATGTATGTATGTATGTATGTATGTATGTATGTATGTATGTATGTATGTATGTATGTATGTATGTATGTATGTATGTATGTATGTATGTATGTATGTATGTATGTATGTATGTATGTATGTATGTATGTATGTATGTATGTATGTATGTATGTATGTATGTATGTATGTATGTATGTATGTATGTATGTATGTATGTATGTATGTATGTATGTATGTATGTATGTATGTATGTATGTATGTATGTATGTATGTATGTATGTATGTATGTATGTATGTATGTATGTATGTATGTATGTATGTATGTATGTATGTATGTATGTATGTATGTATGTATGTATGTATGTATGTATGTATGTATGTATGTATGTATGTATGTATGTATGTATGTATGTATGTATGTATGTATGTATGTATGTATGTATGTATGTATGTATGTATGTATGTATGTATGTATGTATGTATGTATGTATGTATGTATGTATGTATGTATGTATGTATGTATGTATGTATGTATGTATGTATGTATGTATGTATGTATGTATGTATGTATGTATGTATGTATGTATGTATGTATGTATGTATGTATGTATGTATGTATGTATGTATGTATGTATGTATGTATGTATGTATGTATGTATGTATGTATGTATGTATGTATGTATGTATGTATGTATGTATGTATGTATGTATGTATGTATGTATGTATGTATGTATGTATGTATGTATGTATGTATGTATGTATGTATGTATGTATGTATGTATGTATGTATGTATGTATGTATGTATGTATGTATGTATGTATGTATGTATGTATGTATGTATGTATGTATGTATGTATGTATGTATGTATGTATGTATGTATGTATGTATGTATGTATGTATGTATGTATGTATGTATGTATGTATGTATGTATGTATGTATGTATGTATGTATGTATGTATGTATGTATGTATGTATGTATGTATGTATGTATGTATGTATGTATGTATGTATGTATGTATGTATGTATGTATGTATGTATGTATGTATGTATGTATGTATGTATGTATGTATGTATGTATGTATGTATGTATGTATGTATGTATGTATGTATGTATGTATGTATGTATGTATGTATGTATGTATGTATGTATGTATGTATGTATGTATGTATGTATGTATGTATGTATGTATGTATGTATGTATGTATGTATGTATGTATGTATGTATGTATGTATGTATGTATGTATGTATGTATGTATGTATGTATGTATGTATGTATGTATGTATGTATGTATGTATGTATGTATGTATGTATGTATGTATGTATGTATGTATGTATGTATGTATGTATGTATGTATGTATGTATGTATGTATGTATGTATGTATGTATGTATGTATGTATGTATGTATGTATGTATGTATGTATGTATGTATGTATGTATGTATGTATGTATGTATGTATGTATGTATGTATGTATGTATGTATGTATGTATGTATGTATGTATGTATGTATGTATGTATGTATGTATGTATGTATGTATGTATGTATGTATGTATGTATGTATGTATGTATGTATGTATGTATGTATGTATGTATGTATGTATGTATGTATGTATGTATGTATGTATGTATGTATGTATGTATGTATGTATGTATGTATGTATGTATGTATGTATGTATGTATGTATGTATGTATGTATGTATGTATGTATGTATGTATGTATGTATGTATGTATGTATGTATGTATGTATGTATGTATGTATGTATGTATGTATGTATGTATGTATGTATGTATGTATGTATGTATGTATGTATGTATGTATGTATGTATGTATGTATGTATGTATGTATGTATGTATGTATGTATGTATGTATGTATGTATGTATGTATGTATGTATGTATGTATGTATGTATGTATGTATGTATGTATGTATGTATGTATGTATGTATGTATGTATGTATGTATGTATGTATGTATGTATGTATGTATGTATGTATGTATGTATGTATGTATGTATGTATGTATGTATGTATGTATGTATGTATGTATGTATGTATGTATGTATGTATGTATGTATGTATGTATGTATGTATGTATGTATGTATGTATGTATGTATGTATGTATGTATGTATGTATGTATGTATGTATGTATGTATGTATGTATGTATGTATGTATGTATGTATGTATGTATGTATGTATGTATGTATGTATGTATGTATGTATGTATGTATGTATGTATGTATGTATGTATGTATGTATGTATGTATGTATGTATGTATGTATGTATGTATGTATGTATGTATGTATGTATGTATGTATGTATGTATGTATGTATGTATGTATGTATGTATGTATGTATGTATGTATGTATGTATGTATGTATGTATGTATGTATGTATGTATGTATGTATGTATGTATGTATGTATGTATGTATGTATGTATGTATGTATGTATGTATGTATGTATGTATGTATGTATGTATGTATGTATGTATGTATGTATGTATGTATGTATGTATGTATGTATGTATGTATGTATGTATGTATGTATGTATGTATGTATGTATGTATGTATGTATGTATGTATGTATGTATGTATGTATGTATGTATGTATGTATGTATGTATGTATGTATGTATGTATGTATGTATGTATGTATGTATGTATGTATGTATGTATGTATGTATGTATGTATGTATGTATGTATGTATGTATGTATGTATGTATGTATGTATGTATGTATGTATGTATGTATGTATGTATGTATGTATGTATGTATGTATGTATGTATGTATGTATGTATGTATGTATGTATGTATGTATGTATGTATGTATGTATGTATGTATGTATGTATGTAGTATGTATGTATGTATGTATGTATGTATGTATGTATGTATGTATGTATGTATGTATGTATGTATGTATGTATGTATGTATGTATGTATGTATGTATGTATGTATGTATGTATGTATGTATGTATGTATGTATGGTATGTATGTATGTATGTATGTATGTATGTATGTATGTATGTATGTATGTATGTATGTATGTATGTATGTATGTATGTATGTATGTATGTATGTATGTATGTATGTATGTATGTATGTATGTATGTATGTATGTATGTATGTATGTATGTATGTATGTATGTATGTATGTATGTATGTATGTATGTATGTATGTATGTATGTATGTATGTATGTATGTATGTATGTATGTATGTATGTATGTATGTATGTATGTATGTATGTATGTTATTGTTCTGTTTTTTTTTATTATTTTTTATTGCACTAAAGTAATCAATGTTAATGAAATCGTCAATTAATTAGTCCACCTAATTCATTTGTCCCAAGTATCTTTATGGCAAACAATTAATTTATTTTCATATTTGAGGTATTTTCAAACATAGAAATAAAAAACAAATTATTTTATTACAAAAATCTTACTCTTTAGTAAATACTTACTCAAAATAATCTTTTGTTTGTGGTCTTTGAAAATAAACCCTCACAAAACATTTAGAATTAAATTTGTTAATGTGTAATTTCACGCTTAAATTAACATTTAATATCATGCAATTTAGGAAAAATTATCGAAATACAACAAAAACAAATTGTTTGTTTTGTGTGGTAATCATCATAGTAATACCAGGTACCAAGCAACAGGAATTTCAACAATATTATTTTAAAGGAGAAAGTTAATGTTTGAAAGGATATCAATGTAATATCCTTGCGAGCATATCATCCTTGTCAGAGTTCACAATATCATAAAACAAAAGTTTACAGCTTCTGACAAGATGTGTTTTTGTTGTTGTTCTGGTCTAGTCTCCCTTACAACTCCTCCAGTCACCCTCATTCAACTTTATTTTTAAAACCGCAAAACTAACTGCCTTTTATAATCTTAACTCATACATCAGAAATCTACTGCATGTGGTTGTTCTTAATCAGAACTGTACAACATATACCACCACTAGAAATAGACCACTTGACTTCTAACTGAGATATGCTAAGATGAAAGAAATATGTTAGCTTTAATGAATTTTTTATTATTCCCTCAGGAGTAGGTTAGAAATTAAGGTGGGAAACTTTAAAACTAATTTTTCGGGAAATAAATTTTAACTAATGTTTGCGTTTGATGCTTTCAAAATCAGAGGGTTCTTCGTAATAATCGCAAATGTCAAGTTGTGGATTTTTGATATTCCAGAGTGTGAATATTTCCTGTTAACCCATAAGTGAAACCACGGGATTTTTTTTTTGCTCTTTTGGCTCTTTTTTAGATTTAATTTTTTTTTGTATAAGCTACTTTCCTGAACTAAAAAAATGGTGCGAAATTTTTAAAGAAAAACTACAATATTGTACACGAACAAGATTTTTCTAGATTACTTGTTACCCTTCCATGAACTTTAGTGGAAATATGTACATTAGACCGACTCACGAAAAAATAGTAAAAAAAGTTCCCCCCTCAAAATAAATCTTGGTTTGTTTTATGATGATTCCCAAAATATTTCGGGTCTAGCAATCAGATCTCACGAGCTGGACCATTTTTAAAAAAGGTATATTTTTTAATTTTTGTAAGAAATTTGCATTTTAGCTTTAGACAACATACTCAATATGGGATCGTATGAAAGGTTTTTTTGCGGCGCGTCCAGCGGTATATGTAACATGTTCAAGCATATCCAGACATGTAATATTTTCAAGGATATTCTATTAAAAAAACAAATTTTTGACCCTTTTGTATGGAATGTTTATTATTGAAATGTCAAACTTACATATCATAATCTGTAGTCGATTTAAGTGAACGCGTGTTGCAGATTTTTTTTGAAATTCGCGATTTTTCGCATTTTATCAGAAATTTACTGTGGAGGAAAAAATGTGTCCTAAATAGGGCAATATGGATACGAAAACTTTTCTTTTGATAAGCAAATCTCGCAAAGTGGATATAATTCGAAATTTTGCAAATTTCATATAATTTGGGTGATGCTGTGGATAAAATTTTGTTAAAATTTTTGAGTTACTACAATCTGCATTTGAATTCAGTATCTAGCTGATGTAAGAGAAAATTGCAACTTACCAGAAAAAAAAAATCCAGCACGCGCTTTTTTGGCGGCCCGATCAAAAAAATTTATATATAGTCGTATATAGTAATATCTTGTTTTATCTTATAATATGTGAGTATATATGTTGTCATGAATAGCCATATATAATTATATGTTTCTTATGTGGTACCTTATATAACCATATATTTTTATATATTGCCTTTTATAAAATTAGATATCAACCATATATGCTATACATGATGAAATATGACAGATCTGTTGTCATCTATATTATAAATGATCATATATAACATAATATATGATCACATATGGTGGCATATAAGCCATATATTTTGAGATATAGTAATATATGCCCCCTTATAAAATTTTTATGGATGTATGATGTAAGATATTTTTATATATGATTATATATTACATTAAATGCTATAACATATGATTATATTATATTCTATATATGGTGCAAGATTAACAATATAATTTTAGATATGATTATATATAGTCCAATGTTCGAAATATTTTCTATATGTTTAATATATAATTATATATAGGCACATATTACCTGAGAGACCCTACTATCGAATCCCAACTCGGGCATAAAAAAAATTTTTTTTTTGGACTTTTTAGCTCAATTTAATTTACTTGTAAATATTCTTTTTACAGATCTTAAAAAAATTAACCCATTTACTGCCAACAGCACCTGAAAGTTATGTTTACTGCAACTTGGGATTAATAACACTATGCGACAGTCAAAATCGGGATGGGATGAAACCAACGGGAAATGTTATATCGGTCAAAAACAAGTTATACATGTCCCGGCGTCTCGCTGGGTCACCCCTAGGAATCGAGATATATCTTTTTTTTGACATAACTCGAGAACCACTAGTCGGATTTTGCTCAAACAATTTTAAAAAAATTAAAAATTACAATTCCTTTAATCTGTTCATATAACGTTTTTCTATATACTCAACAGTTTTGCCGGTAAAAATAAATGTTTGTTACCGCTACCATAAAAATCAATAACCTTTTGTTTATTACTTTTTTTTAATATTTTAGGCAAAAAATATTTTTTTTCTTCATACATTTATTTTTACCGGCAAAACTGTTGAGTATATAGAAAAACGTTATATGAACAGATTAAAGGAATTGTAATTTTTAATTTTTTTAAAATTGTTTGAGCAAAATCGGACTAGTGGTTCTTGAGTTATGTCAAAAAAAAGACCACCAAAGGTCAAATCGATATATCTCGATTCCTAGGGGTGACCCAGCGAAACGCCGGGACACGTATAACTTCTTTTTTACCGATATAACTTTCCCCGGTAGTTTGAAACCTTCCCGATCACTGACCCCTACCATTTGTTTTACAGTGTAATATTTTAATATGTTATTATATATTGTCATTAGGGTTTGGGATTTCCCGGACTTTTTTATTTCCCGGGAAACGGGAATGAAAAAATTTGATTTGAATTCCGGTAAATATTTTTGAACAAAATTGTTAATGAAAACCACCTATATAAGTAATTTTTGTTAAAAAAACACTATCTCAGTACAAATGCAGTCTGTGTAGTGAGAATTCAAAGAAAAAATATCAGAATGTTGAACATTTGATTTCACATAAATTACTCGCAGCACTGCCAAATGAATTGCATGATTCCAACAGGCACCTACTACTGGACTGTCGGAAACAAACCGTTTCATCACACTTGGCCAATTAGATATGGTGGCCACAATATTATTTTCCAAAGACAAATAAAACTCTTCTAGTCTTATTTCTACAATTCTTCTTATTTCATCAGCATTACATCTTCCTGATATATAAACCAACCCCAGGTTATAAAATGAATTATTTCTGTTTATACATATGTTCAAATATCTCTTTTGTGATATTCTTGTCCATTCATCTAAGATTATAGTAAATCTCCTATTGCTAGAAATATTGCCCGATATTTCTTTTATCATGATATTTTTTACATGATTGTAGTAATTTAATATAATGTTCTTTACATAGGTTTCATTTTTTTGCAATGCCAGGTTTTTATTATAAAAACTTTCTCGAATAAACGAAGATCTAGTTATGGTGCGGATTGACTGCAGCTAATTTGGATACCATTTCAGGAAATGATTGCCCTACCATAAAACCTTTAATGCCTATTCAGCATACACTTTTTTCTTCAGGTACTTTGCTAATTTTAGCTGAAACGTTATTCTTGTTGTTTTATTCAAGAGAAGTTGCATGACCATCATTTTTTTTTTTTTTGTGAACCAAATTTAGATGTCGGTTAACCAAATTTAGATACCACCGTTAAACATTAGTCTTTTCTTTTCACATTTATTAATGAAAACGTTACTTATAAATTTATTGACCCTTAATATAAAGGCGTATTTTAAATTTAAAGTCGACTTTATGTTTAATCAAACGGTTTTGTTCATTTTTTGTATGAAAACCTTACAAAAATATTTATATTTTCAAATATTTTGATTGGTTGAAAATAAATTAACCAATCAGAATGCTCCAAAAATAAAACAAGTCAAGGTATACTGCCACCCAATATTTTAACTAAAGTCGACTTTTCCTAAATTATACATTTGAAAAATTTAGATAATAAGGGCGATTATTTGTAAGAAACAAAGCTTTTTCTCATATTTCTTTTAAACATTTTACCAAGCTTTTTACTACTTAAATTTTGAATAAGTTATGCGAAAAATCTTTATTAGTTGAAATGCTCCTTATTACTTGGCAAAGATTTTATTTGTGTGTCAAATAAATGTATTCCCTTTTAAAAGATTTTAACAATGACATTTTTGTTTTGGTATTTAAAATGTTTTTTATGACCAAAATTAAAAAATCCTATTCGAAACAAAAACAATTTAAAAAATTTAATATTTTTAAAATTTCCCGTTTTCCCGGGAAAAATTAATTATTTTCCCGGGAATTCCCGGTAAATTTTTCCCGGGAATTCCCGAACGCCAAACCCTAATTGTCATATATAGCCCCACACATAATTATATATGCGACTGAGGTACTATTTTTGAATCCCAGCTCGGGCACAAAAAAAAATTTTTTTTTTACTTTTTTTAACTCAATTTGATTTACTTATAAATAATTTTTTTACAGATCTTAAAAAGGTTAAACTATTTTATGTCAACAGCATCTGCAAATTATGTTTTCAATTAATAGTATTTTAAATATATAATTAGATATCGTAATATATAATAATTCCGTTAAAGTTCTGAATTTGAGTTCTTCCAGAGCGAAATGATTTTTTTTATAATATTTCTACATACAATTTTGCCAATATTTTTATTTTTATACTCCTACTTTTAATACAAACAAAACAATTTGTGAAATAGTGTTGGACAAGAGTATTTTTTCCAAAGGATTGATAAGCTTCTATATGTCATACCTTATTTAAAATACATTTATATTGCCTTTTAAATAACATGTATATTGCTCTTATCCCATTATTAATTTCGAAAATACAGACTGTTGATATTTAGGCTTTTGAGCCATATAAATCGGTGCCTTGACCCTTCAACAAGCATTTTTTTTTTATCTTATTCACCAAAAAAATTCCGTCAGTGGAAAACATTTAAGATTTTTAATTTTTGTTTTTTTGAAAGAATGTTATTAATTTATTTTTTCTAAGTCATCTATATATATAAATTTATATAATTATATATAACTCAGTAACACGAACAATATTGTCCCATATAGTCAGTCATGTTGTATAGCAGTGTTTGGCTGAGTGAGTTAAGTGGCCGACTACAACGCCAGCAACCTGGGTTCAAATCCTGCCGACGGCATTTTTTTTTGTTTTTTTTTAATGAAATAAATATTTTTTAAATAATAAATGTTTTTTTTTAATTTTTCGTGTTATTTTTAAAATTTTTTAAAATTTAAATAATTCCAAATATATCATAGGATAAATTTTGATCTCAAATTATCCAATTCGATCTGCCAAAATTAGCATATCCGTTTGCATCTAATTGGATGTAAATTAATCCCATGGGATATTTTGGAATCTATCAGGATCTTAATGTGATATTATTGGATATTATTGGATCTCCCAATTTTGAGATCTATTTGGATCTAATTTAATCCTGTAATATATTTGAGGGATCTGATTGGATATTACTGGATACCCCAATTTTGATATGACCTTGGATAAGATCATATGTCGATCTAATTCAAATGAGATATGACTACATATGCCAGATATAATGTTTTTTTGATCGGGGGAATAAATAAAATTTTAATAATAATTTTAATTCAGTTTCTAGTAGATGTAAGGATAAAAATACAACTTAACAGAAAAAAACCCAACACGCGCTTTTTTTTTGGCGAAATATTTTTTTTCGCAAAAAAAAATTATTAGAAAGTTTTATTTAGGGTCAGCATATATTTAGATTGTTCTGAAAAAAATTACAGACACGCGCATTTTAATAAAATATTTGATTTAATAATAAACCTACACAAAATTTCATAAAATTTTTTTATTGAATTGGGGTAACTCCAAATTTTATCAAAATTTGGTCGAGAGCACCGTGAAAAATGTATTAAATTAGCAAAATTCTAAACTATATCCACTTAGCGATTATTTACTTATCAAAAGAAAAGTTTTTATATCCATATTGCCCTATTTTAAACATTGCCCTATTAACATATCTCCACCATATTGAATTTCTGATAAAACGCGAACGCGAATTTCAAAAAACCTGAAACACGTGTTCACTTAAATCGACTAGAGATTTAGGTGGTGTTTCTAGATGACGTTTTGCTTCACACGAACGAAAATACAATAACAAAATACATGCAATACAAAAACAAAATACATGTTGTCACTCATTCGTGTGACAACGAACGTCTTCTAGAAACCCCATGTAAGATATGTAAGATTGACATTTAAATCACAAAGTTCTTCCTACAAAAGAGTCAAAAACTTGTTTTTTTGTAGAATATCCTTGCAAACAGGATATTTCTAGGAATGATTGAACATGTTATATATACCGCTGGACGCGCCTTAAAAAAACCTTTAATGTGATACTAATATTGTGTATATATATATAGATAAATACCAAAGTTCTGCCAAAAACTAAAAAAAAATACCTTTTTTAAAAACGGTCCAGCTCGTGAGATCTCATTCCTAGACGCGAAATATTTTGGGAATCGTCATAAAACAAATCAAGGTTTATTTTGGGGGGCACTTTTTTTGCTTTTTTTCTGTCCATATAAGGTGAGTCGGTCTAATGTATATGTAATAGAGTTCCACCCCTTGCGGAAATATTATGAAGCATTTTCATAAGAGTGCAAACACGACAATCATTCCAATGTAGAAACGGTAATGACGTATCGTTATTTTTTGGTCTAACAGTAATGACACACACTTACCTTCTGTATTATTTTGAAACATGTAATAATGAGCTACTGATAATGACTTATTTTTCTCATTATTTTAAACATAAAGTAATGTTGTAGATTTTTAGTAAATTTTTTTGAAATCTATTTTTAGACTCAATAATTTTTCAACACTGGTAATTAGGGTTTCCAATACCGAATCGGTTAAGAAATCGGTATTGAAAATTTCCCAGTACCAAATTTTCGGTATTTCGGTGTTCATATAAATGTTCTTATTTAGCGAGCCAACTCAAAATTTCAAAATTGTGTACGAAAATTATTGATTCCAAGCAGGATCTTCTCTCTTGTGTTTCATTCAAAGCTTGAAAAAGATAATTCTTTTTTGAATTAATACGATTAAAAATTTATTCATTTTATAAATCAGTGAATATTTTAAAATAATTTTAAATCACTGATTTGATATTGAAGAAAATGAGATAATGATTTGGTATAATTTACATCGATACAATTTTGATTCGACTGCAGAATTTGTGTTAAGAGATAATTCGTGAAGTATAAATCAGATCAGAGCTTTGAAGAATTCATTCAAAATAATTATTTTCAAAGCTCATAAATTCGCGAATCAAAAAATATAAAGATAATTCGCACGAATTATTGTTATATTTTTTTGATTCGCGAAGACATATTATTGTCAAAAATTAATTCGCGATTCAAAAACACATTTTTAAATCCTGAATAAAAACAAAAAATTATAAATCGCGAGAATCAAGAAAATCAACATAATCAAAAATAATTTTTTTATTATTCTTTTTTAGGAAATTTAGAAAGAAATTTCCAATACTGGAAAATCGTAAACACAAAAGTGAACAAATGTTTTATTAGATTAATCTTTTAATCAAGAACATTTTTAGGAAAAACATTCTTTTTGTTTGAATTAATTAAAACTCGTGGATATAACCCTTACAAAAGTCATACTATTTATAAGTAATCTTAATCAGACATTTTTTAGGTGGATTAATTTTAGTTTTTGCGTTGTACAAAGTTCTAATTGAGTAAAAATGTAATATACTCGTATTTATTAATGCTTGCATCTTTAAAATATAAAATTTGTAAAGAATTGCAAACACAAAAACAGAATTATTGTCAAATTTGTTAAAATTTCTCTTAAAAAATACATAAAATATTCTTTTAAAAAATACATAAGCGGTATTCATCTAACTGGATTTATGCCCTCGCAAACTGTGAATTTTTGTTATCGTGTATATTTATAACTTTACCTGTTTATTTTAATGAACGCACTTTTTAAAACTATTATATATTAAAATAATAAAATAAACAAAAAAAATTGTATGCAATACCGAAATCGGTATCGTTCTAAAATCGGTAATTCGAATTTGCTAAAATAGTTCGAATTTCGACAATTTCGGTATTACCGAAATCGGTACTGGAAAGCCTACTGGTAATGATATAGTAACCACATATTTTTTGATTTTTTGTATGTTGGCGAGTAAGCTGACTTGTGTGCAGCAGGTCAATTATGTTTTTATGTATCAAACATTACATGTCGATATAGCTCAGACGGTAGAGCTATTGACTGGCAACCTGGAGTCCCAAGTTCGATTCCCGCAATGAAAATTTTATTTAAAAAAATTTAACAGTAAAAAATATTTTTTTTATAAAGCTTATTTTTTGAAAATCTATTTTTAGAGCCATTCTGTTTGTCAGTACTGCTAAGCATATAGGTAACGGCATTGGGTATCGAACTTGTGACCTCACAATTGCTAGTCTAGCGGTCTATTCTCAAACAAGTGTAAAAGGTGCACTCCAATTCAGTATTGTTTTCAGTACTATTTTTACAGGTGCATAAAAAGCAAATTCTCTTAATTTTTTTATATATATGTACATATTTTTAAAAATTAAAAAAATGTTGAATTTAAACAAATTAATTATAAATATTAAAAAAAAGTTAATAAATAGAATAAGAAAAAAATGGGAAAAAATTAAAAAAATATTTGTCCCGCCGGGAATCGAACCCGCGATTCTCTGTTTGCAAATGCCTAATGATACGAAAATCACTTTTTACGATCACTTTTAGAGCAATTACTCTTTAGGAGCAATAATTAAGTGATTTTTTTTGATGTTATTCAGAAGTAATTCTAAAATAATAACTTTTAAAAAAGCAGTAAAAATACACTAACAGATTCTTGTGAAGCAGTGGAAGAAGTAGTTTGTAAAGCATTACATCCAAGACTTTTTACTGGGACCCTTTAAAACTAATATCGAACAACGAAACCGCACAAATAAATTAAAAATTTGTCCAAAAAGTATTAAAATATAATTTCACTGTTAAAATCAAGAAACAAAACTATGAGATATAGTATTTAAATTGTTTAATCCATTTTTTACCAACATATCTCTAAAGATACGTCTACCTATCCTTCCACGAAGTTTTGTCAGAAAATTCGCACGGAATCCATGCTTGGCAGAAAATGGGTAAAACAACCCACGAAGTGAGGAAAAAGAAGTATTTAAAGCACTGCAACTGTTGAATAGGGAGTTGTTCTTTTTCGGGTTTTTCACCGATGAATCTAACATTGGCTTGTCATAGGAAGGAAGTTATTCTTTTTAAAAACAAATGATGTATGTATATATGTACCATTGAAAAGGAAGTTCTTTTTCACTTCTTTTTATAATAATTTAATATAAAAAAAGTCATCATGCATCGTTTGGGGTTTGAACCAGAGAAAGGTTTGAGTGCCTCATTTTATGCTTTTGAATGCAAACACAAAAAATGTGAATATTGTTGTCAATACACATCATTTCGGTAAAGCAATACAGACACAATTTAAAAAAAGTGATAATGACGGAAGCCATGCATTGTGTTGGAAAATAAACTATTTTTTGAGAGTAAATTTTGGTTTTTATTATATTTTTTATTTATTAATTTATTAACTTCAAAATAAATAGTTTTCACAATTAGATATATTTTCCAAATGAAGTTTAAAAACAATTGTCTTGATATTTCTAATAATATTTTCAAAGTTAATAAGTTAAAAGTTTCTTCCGTAAATTCAAAGTGAAATGGGTAAAGTACAATAAATTAAAGTTAAATTGAACATATAAATTTGTTCTCAACATTCTCCCCCTCGTTAAAACCTCGTTTTAACCAATATTTTCCTTTTTTCTTTTTTTTTATTTATTTTTTTTTTTTTAAGAATCCGTTTTCCGTATTACATCAAGCTTTGCTAATCTGGCTACTGGTCGGTTGAATATACCACTATTTGTAAGAACTGATGCGCTCCTAACATTCCCATTATTTGATTTACAGACTGGTTGCACTACTCCTCTAGGCCAGTTGTTTCTTGGTAGGTTCGGATCCACTATGATGACTACATCACCAACCTCCAGTGGATTACATTTTTTAAACCATTTTGTACGCTTTGTTAAGGTTGGAAGATATTCTTTAATCCATCGTTTCCAAAATACGTCAGCAAAATACTGCACCTTTCTCCAATTCTTTCTAAGCAAACAATCATCGTTTGTAAATACACCAAGTGGCTTATCACCATTTGAGGATCCCAGTAGGAAATGATTAGGGGTAAGAGCTTCCTCTGTTGTTGATTCTAAGTCGACATAAGTAAGTGGTCTGGAATTAATAACTCGTTCACATTCTAGCAATCCATTATAGAGCGTGTCATCTTTAAATACAAAAGTTGGCATAATTTGATGAAGTATTTTTTTTACAGATTGCACCAAACGTTCCCAACTACCACCCATGTGTGGTGCCGCAGGTGGATTAAAGTGCCAAGTGGTAGATGAAGTAGTAAACTTAATAGAAATTTCATCAAAATCTACTTTGTTAATTGCTTTTCTAAGCTCTGTTTCCGCTCCTCTGAAGTTTGTTCTATTGTCACAATATATTGCAATAGGTGTGCCACGCCGAGCAATAAAATTCTGAATTACTATTATGCAACTGTCAGTTGTCATATCGCGTGCAACTTCGATGTGTATTGCACGTATGGTTAGACAAGTAAAGAGTACACCCCATATTTTTTCCTCATGTCTAGCTACTTTTACATATAATGGACCAAAGTAGTCAATACCTACATAAGAAAATGGACGAGTAAACGGTGATAGGCGGGCTTTGGGTAACACGGCCATTTCAGGTACTATCGGTAGGGCTTTCATATTTTTGCACAACTGGCAGTGTATACGTACCTTTTTTAATTCAGCTCTCAATCTGGGTATATAAAACCATTGACGCAGTTCATTGAGGCAAGTGTCGTGGTGAACATGATGAAATTTTTCATGGAAATATTGTATCAGTAGACCTGTGCAATGGTGTTCCCTAGGTAAGATTATGGGTCGTTTAGCATTTTCGCCTATTACGGATGCCAATTCAATTCTTCCATTCATGCGAAGCATCAAATTTTCGTCAATATATGGGGAACATTTGTACAGGGCACTGGACTTGGAAATATCACCACCTTTATTGTTGCTTAAAAGAGCAATTTCATCCTTGAAACTCTCAAATTGTATTTGACGATATAAAAAGTTCTCTGACATCGCAATAAGCTTAGAATCTTCAGGAGTTACATATGAAAGATTTTTTGATTTCATATATTTCTTCTTTAACTTGAGGATAAATGTATACAGTTTGACTACAGTTTGAAGTAATCTCCTCCACGACGAAAATCTATGATATTCAATTAAATTTTTGTCAATTACCTCTGAGTGTATCATAACTAAATGCGGTCTCAATTCTTCTGAAGGCATTGGGTCTTTTAAATTCTTCGAAGGCCATTGGAATTCGTCTTTCTTCAAAAAAGGTGGCCCATTAAGCCATCGGCTTTGCATATCGAATTCAAATTTTTTCTTCCACTTTGTCGCATCGTCTGCAACGTTGTCCTTTGTGGGTATATATCTCCATTCGGTGGACTTGCTGCTTTCTAAGACTTCTCCAATACGGTACATAACAAACTGCTTGTAATTTCGAGGATCCGCGTTCAGCCAAGAGAGGACTGTATTTGAATCGGACCAAAACCAGCGTTTTTCAATATGCAAGTTGCGAATACAGCTTATAGAGTTTGCAAGACGAACGCCCAATACTGCAGCCATCAACTCCATACGTGGAATTGAAACAGGTTGTTTTGGAGCGACCTTTACTTTGGCGCTTACCAAGGAACAATGAACTCCATCCGCTGAAGCCACTCGAAAATATGCAACTGCTGCATACGCCATTTCACTTGCGTCAACAAATACATGAAGCTGAATTGAAGACCCTGGCTGGATTGTGTACCACCTCGGAATTCTTACTTTTTCGATATTTGGTAATAGTTGTACCCAAATTAACCATTTATGAAAGACATCATCATTAACTTCATCGGTCCATCCTTCAGTCGTTCTCCAAACTTCTTGCAATACAATTTTCAGGTATACCACATAAGGTGATAAAAATCCAAGGGGATCAAATATTGACATCAGCGTTCTTAATATGTCGGTTTTCGTAGGTCGTTTATTACCAGTTAACACATCTTTATTTACCCGATTTAATTTTAGAGAATAGGTAAAAACGTCATCTGCAGTTGACCACCACATACCTAATATTTTCTCTGTTGTCATTTCAATAACATTTGACCCAATCGATACGTTGGTTTGTTTTTCCAACTCACCAAGAGTTTCCATTACGGTTTTTGAATTCGATTTCCAGTTTCGAATGAAAAATCCACCTTTGCTGTGAATAAATGCTACTTGCTTTGCTAACTCAATGGCTTCTGTTTCCGAATCTGCACAGTCTAATAGATCGTCTACATAATGGTGATAAATGATTGAATCTACCGCTCTGGGATATTGACTCTTGAACTCCAAAGCATTATTATTTTTGATATATTGTGCCGAGTTTGGAGAGCATGCAGCACCAAACGTCATTACTTGCATTATATAAGTATCAGGATTTCTATTAGTCTCACCGTTACGCCAGATGAACCGCTGCGCATTTTGATCTTCTTTGCTTATCAAGACCTGATGGAACATTTCCTTAATGTCTCCACAAATAGCAAATTTCTTCATTCGAAAACTATACAATACAGAAAGGAGAGGAGCCATCAAGTCTGGTCCTTTAAGCAGCATAGAATTCAAGGAAACTCCACTCACTTTAGCAGCCGCATCCCAGACTAATCGTAATTTACCGGGCTTGTTCGGGTTTGTTACTGTGAAAATAGGTAGGTACCATATAATACCATTAGTGTTCTGAACTTCATCTACAGATAGTTTTCGTGCATATCCTTTTTCTACCAATGCATCAATTTGTTGGGTTATTATTGGGACGTGTTGATGATCTAGTTTTTTTTTCAAGACAATGAAGCCGCTTAAATGCCATTGGAAAGCTATTTGGGACTACCGGAGTATCTTCCTTCCAGAGCAGTCCAGTCTCATATCTATTGCCGGTACGCTTCGTGGTTGTTTTAAGTAAAAGATTTCCACGTTTATCTTCAGTTGACACAAGCTCGTGCTTACGTCCAAATTTTTCCAATGAAAGGTAATCCGACACTATATTTTGAAGCTTTTCCATTTCGTAATCACAGTTACAGTGCATAATGCTGTTGTTTTCTAGAGTTGTCGTTTGGGATTTATTGCCTCCACCGTGAATTACCCATCCCAATCGTGTCTTGGATGCACGGGGTTCACGTTTAGAACCTTCGATCAACTTCAAAGTGTTAAGAACGTATCCATTGTTCAGCCCGATGAGTATTTTTGGCGTCGCTCCATTATAATTTGAAAATGGTACACCTTTTAAATGCTGATAAGAAGCTAATGCTTCTTTTGTGACACTTTGTACTGGTAGTGACAGATTTTTAACAGTATGGACTTTAACAAGATCATACTTTTTGAATTTGGATTACGACTTGATATACGAACGCTGACTTGCATTGAGTCTTCCTCTTTGCGAGATGCCTCAGACGTCCAATTTAAACATAAGTTTTTTATTTCATCTTTCAAGCCAAGCTGGTCGCAGATATCTTTTTCTAGAAGCGTTACATTTGATCCATCATCTAAGAAAGCAAATGTATCCACGTAAATGTCCTTGCTATGCAAAGTTACTGGTAAAATCTTGAAGTAAGTGGTAACTCCTAAGCTTGAGTTCGAGTGAGTTGTAACGGTTGGGTTCGGTTGAAATTTGTGGAGTAGGTTATGGTGCCTAGCCTCGCAACCTTGGACGGAACATTTCGCATTAGAACAACGGTAGTTACCATGTTTGTTGAGGCACAAACGGCAAAGTTTATACTGGCGCACTTTATCCCAACGATCAGATAGTTTCATCTTGGAAAATTTGTCACATTCTTCAAGTGGGTGATTTTTGTCGCATAGAGGGCATGAGTGTTTAATACCAGGCGTTTCTTCCGTTTCATGTAAATGTAAATAACCATTAGTTTTATAAGAAACAATAGATGGACTTACTTTAGTAACTGCTTCAGCTATATCGAATAACCATTTAGAAAATACTGATATATCGGCTTCTCTACATGCAACGTGCATAGCCCAATTGAGTTTTGTCTGCGCTGGAAGCTTGTCTACAAGTTCTTGGAGTAGCAAAGGGTTATTTTTGTGGGCATCCAATCCGGAAGCTTCCAAAGTTGAGCACAGATTTCGAATTGCAATAGCGTAGCTAACAAGACTTTCCAGTTTATCTGCCTTTGGTGACGTTTCAGATCGAATTTTTTCCAGAAGAGTGTTTATTATTATTTCTGGGCGGCCAAACATCATCTTAAGCATTCGAATCACCTCTGGAACATTTTTTGGTAGTAACAGATGACAGCTAACAGCATCAAGGGCTTTTCCTTTTAAGCATTTTTGCAGACGTAAAAGATTTTCTGAATCGGAGTATCCACAAAGTTTCGTGCTCTCTACGAAGGAGCTAAAAAATAGTGGCCACTCTTTGGGATTCCCGTTAAATATAGGCAAATCCTTAGACAGAGCTTGACGAACCGAAAGCTGAATATTTGTAGGAACGGCTTCTTCTACATGTCTGAATTTTTTCGGAATTGCTCCATGGTTTGTGTATGGGTTTTGGCCGCGCGTAGGGGAGTGATGATAGAGCGTAGGTGAATGATGTGGATTATCTTTACTTCGACATTGCGAATGATTTGGCAAATTCGAAACCCATTCCTTTGTACGAGCAATAGCTTCACTATTAAGACTTTCCGCGTCGTCTTCTGACATAGCTAAAATTTTAAATTTTCTTTGAAGGAATCTTTCTGCTAAAGCCTTTTCTTCCTCGAGACGTTTAAGTTCCAGATCAATCCTGCGTTGGCGCGACGATGTGCTGGACAATATTGATTTAGTCTGTGAGTTCTTTACGGATCTCTCACTGACATTTTTATTCGCTGGATTTACTGTGCTGGACTGTATTAACACAGTATTCGACTTGTATAAGGATTGCTCATGTACTTCTTTTTCATTAGCAATTTTTCCTGTGCATTTGGAACACATCCAGTCGTGGTTCTCTACAGAATTGGTTACTCCTGCGCAAGTGAAGTGGTACCACACGTCACATTTATCGCACTGGACCATTTCTGCAGTATCTTCCACATTGCAATGGCCGCAACTGCTTGATTTCACCAATTCTTTTGGCGGTGTATGGCATACGACGAACATTATCGAATTTATTTATTTTGAAGATTGTTGGAAAATAAACTATTTTTTGAGAGTAAATTTTGGTTTTTATTATATTTTTTATTTATTAATTTATTAACTTCAAAATAAATAGTTTTCACAATTAGATATATTTTCCAAATGAAGTTTAAAAACAATTGTCTTGATATTTCTAATAATATTTTCAAAGTTAATAAGTTAAAAGTTTCTTCCGTAAATTCAAAGTGAAATGGGTAAAGTACAATAAATTAAAGTTAAATTGAACATATAAATTTGTTCTCAACACATTGCATTGCAAGTCTTCTGTTAATCTTTCCTAACACTCACAAAAGCAAGGAATACAAAAAAATTGGTGTGAATAAAAACGATTGCTACGAATGGTCTCAATGTTGATTGTATAAAAATTAAAAAATCTTTTCTGTGAAATATTTTAGTATATTTTTGTTTTTTATTTTTTTCACTTAAACATTAACAAAATGAGAGAAAATATAGGTATATTTATATAATATTGCGTAAAAACCACTCATCAAAAATAATGAATGTATAAATAGTAGAGCGACTCACCTTATATGGACAGAAAAAAAGTAAAAGAAAAGTGCCCCCCTCAAAATAAAGTTCGGTTTGTTTTATGATGATTCCCGAAATATCTCAGGTCTAGCAATGAGATCTCACGAGCTGGACCATTTTTAAAAAAGTTATTTTTTTAGTTTTTGTAAGAAATTTGCATCTCAGCTGAAGACAACATCCTCAGTATGGTATCATATGAAAGGTTTTTTAGAGACGCGTCCAGCGGTATATATGACATGTTCAAGCATATTCTGACATGTCCTATTTTCAAGGATATTCTATAAGAAAAACAAATTTTTGACTCTTTTGTACGGAGATACAGGGTGGGCCAACTTGGACTGACTGATTTGAAATGCTTATAATTTTTGTATTTTTATTTTTTTTATTTAATTTTATTTGCAAATGAAAGTATAAATTATAAATTTTTTTTAAGCTAAGTATGAAAAATTACATCTTTTAGATGGCGTCCATTCTCCTGTTGGCAGTTAATGGTTCTACTCAATACATTTTGCACTACGTTGCGCAACGTTTCTGACTGCAATTGAGCAATTTCTGTGCGAATATTCTGCTTTAGCTCCTAAATATTTTGTGATTTGTTGACGTAAACTCGTTCCTTCAAGAAACCACACAAAAAAAATCTGGGCCGTCAATTCTGCGAGAACTTTTCGATGACCGAAAAATTTCAAAAAATGCAGATTTCGCGTGGCCACCTCGTTCTCCAGATTTGACGGCCCCAAATATTTTTTGTGGGGTTTCTTGAAGGAACGAGTTTACACCAACAAACCACAAAATATTCAGGAGCTAAAGCAGAATATTCGCACAGAAAATGCTCAATTGCAGTCAGAAACGTTGCGCAACGTAATGCAAAATGTATTGAGTAGAGCCATTAACTACCAACAGGAGAATGGACGCCATCTAAAAGATGTAATTTTTCATACTTAGCTTAAAAAAAATTTATAATTTATACTTTCATTTGCAAAAAAATTAAATAAAAAAATTTAAAAATACAAAAATTATAAGCATTTCAATCAGTCAGTCCAAGTTGCAACAATAAATTGTGGGAACAGCTGCAAAATCAGATAATTTTTATTCAGCAAATCTATACAATTTTTGAAAAAAAATTTTTAGAATTTTAGATTTAAAGTGTTCATATTGAAATTCTAATTAAAATTATATCTATAAACAATTTAAAAATCCGTTCAAGTACTTCATAATTTTTTATTTATTGCGAAACTGCCAATTTTTCTTTAAGATACGTATTTTGAAATGTACAAAACTTACAGGAAAAATAATAAAAAATATGATCATTTTTGTGTAATACGTCTGTCCTAAAACTGTAACGAATCTCAATTTTTTATAGAATGTCTGTGAAATACATAATAAATATTTTAAAATCGGAAATTTTTGTTGGTATTTCCTTTTGTTTAAAGCAACCACTTCAGGATATTGCAAATTTCGGTGATATTTATAAACATTTTAGTATGCTAAATCGAACAAGCACAAAATGATTAAAAATGGATAATTTGTATAATGCTTATTAACATAGTTATTCACAAAAAACTTTTTGTCTTATTAGAGGCTAACTGAACGATTTTTGTTGTTGTTTTGCATGTTAATTTATTTTATTAAACTGTTATAAAATTCAAAACATTTTTTTGAATACAAGCCTAAGTTTTTAGGGTCTTTATAACACAAGTAGTGTTATTTTGACGATTTTGAAATTTTTTTTACGATTTTGACAATATTTTCCAGAATTTTTGACGATTTTATGCCTAAGAAACCTGGCCACACTGGTTGTGAATGATAAGCAGCTAGTCTACAACCGATTCTTTGGAACAGAAAATTTTCCTGGGTAGATTATGATATGTAAGTTTGACATTTCAATCACAAATATCTCCGTACAAAAGAGTCAAAAATTTGTTTTTTTTATGGAATATCCTTGAAAATAGGACATGTCAGGATATGCTTTAAGATGTTATATTCACCGCTGCACGCGCCTTTAAAAAACCTTTCATATGATACCAATATTGAGTATGTTGTCTTCAGCTAAGTGCATGTTGTCTTTAGCTAACATGCTATCGCTTGTTATGTATGATGCTAACTTTTAGCAGTCTTGTTCAGTAAAGTGTTATCTTCATTTCTTTAATTTTTTATTGACAAAAATATATAACATATTGCAAAAATATATAAAATTGTTTTTTAATGTGTTATTTTTTATTAAAAATATTAATACACTAATAGAAAAAATAAAGCTGTAAAAATAAAATAAAAAGCTAATAAAAATTAATTAAAAATTACCTTGCAGAAAATACTGCTGATATTTGCAAATTTTTTTTGCAAATACTAATAATATAAGAACACGAAAAATAAAACTGTTAAATTTACTAAATTTTAGTTATATTTAAATTAACTTTTAGTCAATTAAAAATAACAAATTCCGTTGATATAATCCGAAAAAAATTTTGCAGCATATTAGTAGACAAAAAATTGTATTTTCTGCTATATAATAATACCCTACACCACTATGTGGTCAGGGTATTATAAGTTTGTGCTGATGTTTATAACACCAAAAAATATTGGTCCTAGACCCACCTTGTAGTATACCGATCGGCTCAGAATTTTTTTTTATTTCGATTTAACGATGTCCGTCTGTCCGTCCGTCCGTCTGTCCATGCATTCTTGTGCGCACTCTACAGGTCGCAAATATTAAGATATTTTGATGAAATTTGGTACACAGAGCTAAATGAAACTTGGTACACCGACTTATGTCGGCCCACGGACGACGCCTGTTGATTTTGGTTAAAATGGGTCCATGTTTAGACCTAGTGCCCATATAATGGTCCCCCCAAAATTATATTGTTTATACGCTGCAGATCGCAAATATTAAGATATTTTGATGAAATTTGGTACACAGAGCTAAATTGGCCCAAGGACGAAGCCTATTGATTTTGGTGAACATCGGTCCATGTTTAGACCTAGTGCCCATATAAGGGTCTTTCCAAAATTATATTGTTTATACGCTGCAGGTCGCAAATATTAAGATATTTTGATGAAACTTGGTACACCGACTTATGTCGGCCCAAGGACGACGCCTATTAATTTTGGTGAACATCAGTCTATGTTTAGACCTAGTGCCCATATAAGGGTCCCCCCCCCCCCCCCCCCCAAAATTATATTGTTTATACGCTGCAGGTCGCAAATATTAAGATATTTTGATGAAATTTTGTACACAGACCTATGTTGGCCCAAGGACGAATCCTATTGATTTTGGTGAACACCGGTCCATGTTTAGACCTAGTGCCCATATAAGGGTCCCCCCAAAATTATATTGTATATACTCTGCAGGTCGCAAATATTAAGATATTTTGATGGAATTTGGTACACCGACCTATGTCAGCCCAAGGACGAAGCCTATTGATTTTGGTGAACATCGGTCCATGTTTAGACCTAGTGCCCATATAAGGGTCCCCCCAAAATTGGCTTGGTTACAAACTGCAGATCGCAAATATTAAGATATTTTAATGAAATTTGGTGCGCTGACTCACATTATAGAAAATTTTGACACAAGTTCCATTTTAACCCATTCGCATTTGGGATCCAAACATTAGTTGGCTTTTATCCAGACTGGTGTAGGGTATTATATAGTCGGCATGACCGACTTTAACCTTTTTACTCGTTTTTAACTTATTTTTAGTAGTTCTAACTAAAATGTTTACAGGAATTTTCTTTTTTGGTTGGTGTAATAATAGCCGTGTTTTCGCTCATACTTATCAACGTTAAGCGTTTAAAGCAAATATACGTTTAACCAATTAAAGTATTAAAAAATTTAAACAGCTAATGTTTATAATATTCGCGGTAAAATCGAATGTACGTCAGTAAAACTTTTTAGGACGTAACGCGAAGAATTTATTTTAGATCTCAAAATGTACAAACGTTGAGTTTTTAACAGTCATAATTATCCGCGTTGAAAGTTAACGTGCATAGGAAAACTAATGTCTTAGTTTTTGTCTCAAACTTGTTTTTGTGCCCTTTGAGTTTTTTTGAGTTAACGTATATAGTTAAGTCAAAAACATAGCTAATAATTATATTTAGTAAAAATTTGATAATTATATTTAGTAAAAAAATTTTAAATACAAACAAAATTGTAATATTTACCTTTTTGGTATTTTAAAAAAAATACTTGAAGAATTACATTTTTATTTACAATTTTTATACTTAAATAGAATGATATTAAAAATTAATGGAAAAAAAAATTTATATCGTTTCAAAAATAAAAAAAAAAATAAAAATTTTACAGTGAAAACTACAAAAAGTTATTAATTGTGTAAAAAAAAGTTACAAGAATTTTGTTTCGACCTGGTAGGATTCGAACCCTCAACCCTCTGATTTCTATGCCAGCATATACAACCCAATACAAAATATTAACTTCTTATCAGCCATGAAAAAGAACTTCTGACTAGCATACATTTACTGAAGCATTAGATGTTGTTTAAAACCCATTCCTAAGGGAGTAATTCTTTTTGATGTAATGAAGGAAGTGATTCACTTAGAAGTCATTCCATTTATTTTTGCTGGGAATATACTCCATATCACAAACGGATTCCAAAAAATTTTAAATATTGAGAAAAAAACGGAAACTTTTGAAAATTGAAATCACCTAGAAATCAAAATACACTTGAAATATATAATTTAATTTAGAACGTAGAAAATGCGTTAGATTATTAATTTTCCTTTATGGTTATCAGCCAGTCTTAGTTGTAATATTAAACAAGTTTAAAAACCTTTAGGCCCTTACAGATATTATTGGATTCTTACAGATATTTTTATAAAATTTTCTGCCTCTGTCTACCATTAACTTTTCTTTTTACTATTAATGGCGTTTTCTTTTCTGGAAAAAAATGTTGCCTTGTTAAAAGGCAACATTTTAAAAATGTTGCCCTCACCCCATTAAAATGTTACATTTTTCCAATTAGAATAGAACACAATAAAATCACTATTGCATTTTTCTAAACATATGTATGTGTATTGTATACTCGTATGCAATATTGTTTACGCAAACTATTACTAATTGTAGCCTAGTGGTTGTGATGCCTGCCTTTGACATGGGCTGGACGGGTTCAAATTCCAGCCAAAGTAAAAAATAAATTTTTTTATGTATTTTCTTTTTTCAATTAAAAATTTTTTTTTTCATATTTAAAACAAATTGTATAATTTTTTATTTATTTTTAGCCTAAAAAAATTGTTAAATACTAAATAACAGCAAAACTATAAAAATCTAATTAAAATTTTATAAAAAAAAAAAACAAAAAAAAATATTGTGCTCCAACCGAGGTTTGAACTTGCGACCTACTGCATTAGAAGCTATGATAAGTACCCCCTAGGCCACCAAGTTGCGAGTTAGCTGGCAAAAAACATTACAGTATATACACATGGCCTTGACATAAAGAAAAAAAAGGGCAACACTCTACCCCGTAAATTTTTTGAGGGCGAAAAAGTTGCACTTTTGCCCTTTCTTTAGGCAACATTTTTAGAAAAGAATACGATGCCCTCTCATAATCTTACCCTTAATTTAGAAAAGAACACAAAAAAGGCAATTCAAAAGCAAAGTGCAAAAAAAAGCAACATTTTTTTCAGAAAAGAAAACGCCATAAAAAAAATTTGAAAAGGGACAGCTGGTGCAATGATAAACAAATAACACCATTGTGAAAATTCTAAATTATATTAAGCAAAGAAATACACAAAATAAAACTTCCATATAAAAAATTAGCTGATCGAAGTCAACAAAACTTTTAAATGCAAAAAATATGTGTTTCTGTGCGATTTTTGAGACTAATGGTGTTTTCTGTAAAAAAAATGTTGCCTTGTTAAATTCTAATGGTGTTTTCTTTTCTGTAAAAAAAATGTTGCCTTGTTAAAGTGTAAAACTTTAAAAATGTTGCCCTCACCCCAATAAAATGCTACCTTTTTCCAATCAGAATAAAACAGTAAAATCACTTATTTGCAGTTTTCAAAACACATGTGTATATATATGCAATATTGTTTACGCTATCTATTACTATATGATAGCCTAGTGGTTGTGATACTTGCCTTCGGCTCGGGATGGCCAGGTTGAAATCCCAGCCAAGGTGAAGTAATTTTTATATTATATACACTCTTTTTTTCTATTTACAATTTAGAAGTTTTTCTCCATATTACAAAAAAATTTATTATTTTTTTTATTTATTGGTAGCGTAAAAACTAGTTAATAGTAAATAACAGAGCAAATTATTAAAAAACTAAATAAGATTTTATAAAAAAAAAATTTACAAAAAAAAATAAAATTTTATATAAAAAAATAAAATTTTATAAAAAAAATTAAATTTTATAAAAAAAAAATAAAATGAAAAAAAAAATGTTGTGGTCCAACCGGGGTTTGAACCTGCGACCTTCTGCATCAGAAGCCAGGATAGTACCCCCTAGGCCACCAAGTTGCGAGTTTGCTGGCAAACAACATTGCAGTATATACACATAACTTTGATAAAAAGAAAAAAAAACAGGGCAACGCTCTACCCCGTAAATTTTTTGAGGGCGGAAAAAGTTGCACTTTTGCACTTTATTAGACAACATTTTTAGAAAAGAACACGATGCCCTCTCATAATCTTACCCTTAATTTAGAAAAGAACACAAAAAAGGCAATTCAAAAGCAAAGTGCAAAAAAAATGCAACATTTTTGTCAGAAAAGAAAACACCAAAAAATTTTAAAAATGCTGCCCCCACCCCAATAAAATGCTACATTTTTCCAATCAGAATAGAACAATAAAATTACTTATTTGCATTTTTCAAAACACTTGTGTATGTATATTAAGGTTATGACTCATTTTTATCAAAAATTTTACCTATCACCACGTGATAGGCAATACTAAATTAATATTAAAAATCGTATTTGCGGATCATTTCGGCAAAAAAACCTTCCGCACCAAATGCATTTTCTAAAAATAATTTTTTTCGGGGATTTTGTTTAACTTACATAACGAATTATTACAAAAATTATTGTAAACGACAAAAAATGTATCCAAAAGTCCCCCCAAAAAGGTTTAGTAATTTTTACCGTAAATAGCTTTTAATAAGCATCGTTTGAGTCTCATATGTTTAAAACTTCGGAGAAATATTTTAATTAAACTAAAACCATATAGAGCAAATTTCAACCCTTTTGGTGCGGGAACTTTTTTGACAGTAGCGAAAAAGTAACATTGCGTTTCTTAATATTTTTTTTTGGGCTTTTCGGTTGGGGCATGTAAAATTTGATATTTGCTAAAAACATCAAAAAGTCATAACCCTAATGTATATGCAATATTACCGTTATTGCTAGGGTAACTACTACTACCCAGTCAGAAAAATACAAACGGGAAAGTGGTGGCAAAGCACTTTAATAGGTGGTACAAGTACTGGTAAAAAGTGCTTTCCCATTCCCAAAATGATAACATCATTAGACAAAAGGACCGGCTGTTCAAAAAGCCCCGGAAAAGCACTGGAGGAACAAAATTTTTAAACGTTGGCAAAACGCTGGCAAAACCAATAAATAGGTGGTCTGGAAATATATTTTCCAAAATAAAATTTAAAAAAAGTTCATATGTATTTTTTTTGGTCCTGCCGTGATTTGAACCCAGGCCGTCAGATTGGCAGACGATTGCTCTACCCACTGAGCTAACGAGACATATAATATTTAATGGCTAAACACATAAATGAGTGATAATAGCTGGACAACTACTGGCTGTGCCAAAATGCTAGTACTGGCAAACAATTTTTAATAACTAGTATGCCAGTGTTGGGAGAGAAAAAAAAAGTTGGTCTTGAAGGAGCTTTTACACAAACAAAAAAATTAATTTTATAAAACAAACAAAAAAATTAATTTTATAAAACAAAAAAAATTTTAAATTAAAAAAAATCCAAAAAAATTTTATTCTTTGCAACCGGATTTGAACTCGGAACCTTCCGACTACAAACATTTTTTAACGAAGCGTCAGCATTTTTATAAAATCATTGGTTTTCCAGTGAATTGATTTTTGTACGCCTAGTAGCTTGGCTAGGTAGCACTGGATAACCACTGGTTGCAAACCTTGGCATATCACTCTAAGCCAGTTCTTTGCCAGTGGTTTTTTTTATAAACCACCGAAATTTTTGTAAAAAAAATACTGGTAAAACGCTTTTCGCAAACGCTGGCAAAGCGTCCCAAATGAGTGTTCTGCCAGTCATTTATTTTTAATACCGTGGTTACCCAGTGGTATGCCAGTGCTTGATTTTTTGTACCACTGGCGATTTCTGACTGGGTATATGATAGCCTAGTAGTTGTGATGCTTGCCTGTGGCTCGGGATGGCCAGGTTCAAATCCCAGCCAAGGTGAAGTAATTTTTATATACTACTCTCTTTTCCTTTTTTCAATTTAGAAAATTTCCTCCATTTAAAAAAAAAATTGTATATTTTTTTTTATTTATTGGTAGCGTAAAAACTAGTAAATACTAAATAACAGAGCAACTTATTAAAAAACTAAATAAAATTTTATAAAAAATAAAATTTATAAAAAAAAATAAAATCAAAATCTACCCCTTTTTGAAACAACAAATAAAACTCTAATATGACAATATCATATTAGAATTTGGACTTGAGGTAGAAGAATATTCTAACTAAATATATGAAAATATAGAAAGTCCGAAAAAACAATTTTTGTATTTTTTAATGCAAAAATTAGGATAATTGTTAAAAAATAAAATTTTATTTAAAAAAATAAAATTTTATAAAAAAAAAATAAAATGAAGAAAAATGTTGTAGTCCAACCGGGGTTTGAACCTGCGACCTTCTGCATCAGAAGCCAGGATAGTACCCCCTAGGCCACCAAGTTGCAAATTTGCTGGCAAACAACATTGCAGTATATACACATAAATTTGATAAAAAGAAAAAAACAGGGCAACGCTCTACCTCGTAAATTTTTTGAGGGCGGAAAATGTTGCAGAGCTTTGAAGAATTAATTCATTTTTGAATGAATTCACTACCAATCGAATTCAATTTTCTCTAGAATTGAATGAATTCCTTTTCTTAAGTAATTGACTGAATTCATTCAACTGAATGCGTTCATCAAACAACAAATTCAAAGAATTAATTCAATTGCAATAGTTCTTTTTATTAAATCAAATGAATTAATTCACCGGTGAACGCGTTCAATTTTATAAATCGAACGGAAAAAAAGTGAATTAATTCCTTACTGAATTAATTCACCACTGAATTCATTCAATTTCATTTTCATTCAGTGGATTAAAAAAAAAAATAAAATTACATTCAGTGAATTAAAAAAAAAATAATAATATAATAGTTTGAAAAATTAATAGTTATATTTTTTTTTCCAAATTTATCTATATCTGTAAAGTTTTTATTTTTAATAGTAAAAGGCCTTATTTTTGAATCATGTAGGTTGATATACAGCATCCGGTTTCTAATTTGTTACTAGCACACGCTGTAAAATTGCTTATTTAAAACTTTTATTTGTACATTATTGTTTTCTTCTACTGAACCGCAGAAAACAGGCTTTGAATTCAGTGAACTTATTTTTTTTTTTTTTAATTCAGTGAACTTATTTTATTTTTTTTCAATTCAGTGAACTTATTATTTTTTTTTTAATACACTGAATGTAATTTTATTTTTTTTTAATTCACTGAATGAAAATGAAATTGAATGAATTCAGTGGTGAATTAATTCAGTAAGGAATTAATTCACTTTTTCCCCCTTCGATTTATAAAATCGAACGCGTTCACCGGTGAATTAATTCATTTGATTTAATAAAAAGAACTATTGCAATTGAATTAATTCGTAACAAATTAACTCGAACGAAAGCAAATATGAATTAATTCCATTCAATATATGGTGCTTAGTGAATTAATTCATCGAATTTTTAATTCAGAATTGAAAAATTGAATTAAGGAATTAATTCTTCAAAGCTCTGAAATGTTGCACTTTTGAACTTTATTAGACAACATTTTTAGAAAAGAACACGATGCCCTCTCAGAATATTACCATTAATTTAGAAAAGAACACAAAAAAGGCAATTCAAAAGCAAAGTGTAAAAAAAGGCAATATTTTTGTCAGAAAAGAAAACACCCAATATGTTCGTTTACTCGGAATTCTTACTACTTTTACTACAATTGGAAAGTTTTGTTTACTTTTTCTTTTTGTATTGAATTTTTCCAGCTGTAGTAAAAGTAGTAACTTGTAGTAAGTAAACGAACACGCCTACCATAAAACTATTTAATTAATTAAAAAAGGCAATTCAAAAGCAAAGTGTAAAAAATGGCAACATTTTTGTCACTTTGTACTTTTGGGTAATTTTGTCTTTTAGATAGAGGATTTTGTGATTACTCTCATTTTATTGAACTTTACACAAAAAGCAAAGGAGCACACTTAAATTAAAATAACGAATTTTTTTTAAGTTTTATAAGATTCCCCAGTAAACAAAAAAAAACGGGAAAAATTAAACAGAAAGTTTTTGAAAAGCACCCCTTGAAATAAATTTCTAGCTACGTGCATGATACTACATGACAAATCTATTTTTAGGGTGTCCCCCCCCCCGTTTTATTGGAAATGGTCCCAAATGGAAGAAATCGATTTTTTTTAAAACGTTAACCTGTACCGAAAGTTGGACGAAAATGGTCCATTTTGTAAAAAAAATGTATTACTATTAAAAATTGCCAAAATTCGAAATTTCTTTCTTTCTTTATTAAAACATTTGATTTTCTAATACAACAAGATAAAGTATCTTATAAATTACAGTATTAGAATCAGACAAGTTAGAATTTAATTTTGAACAATAATCTTAGACATAAAATTTAAAATTTAATTTACTTTTGTTAATAATACTTAAAACAAATGTGAACAAATAAAATGTATTGTGTTGTGAAAAATCATGTGTTTAACAAGTAAATTACCATTCAATTAAAAAAGGAAAATTAAATAAATAACAAAAAAATAATAATAATAATAATAATAATAATAATAATAATAATAATAATAATAACAAGAATTAGGAATAATATTGCATTAGCAGTTTCTTGAATTTTATTGCGTTGCTGGTTTTTTGAAAATCGTATGGAATATGGTTCCAGAGATGTATAGTAAAAATGAAGAACTGCTGTTTAGAAGATGTATCTCGATGTTGAATTTGAATTATAGCATTACTTCTGGGCGATAATGTGAGGGGTAATCGATTGAATAAGTATTTGGGCTCCTTATTGTTGATTATTTTATGTAGAAAAACTAGGTTTTTGAACTTTAAATATGGTACATAGATATCTTACTCTTTGACATTCGCTGTCAGTGCACGTATCTCATGAGAAGGTGTTAGACATACGTGGTATACCTATACAAAAAAAATTTCAATATATGTGTAAAAATTTGTTTGTTGACAAACGAAGAAGAAGAGTGAGATATCTATGTAATCTATGACCGGGACACACTCTCAAATCTTGTAAGACCAAAAATATAACGTGTAATATTATTAAAAGTAGTGCTGAGCTTTCTTTTGTCACTTCTAAAAAGATTATTTTTATTTCATTTATTCATTTAATGTATTCATCGAATTTAATAAAAATCTGAAAAATGTTATTCTGTAAATTTCCTAGTGGGTCTTTTTTTTGTGAAAAGTGAGAACATTAACCCTATATGGATTAATTACCTAGTGGGGCGTTTTTGGACAAAAGTATAAAAATTAACCCCACATGGATCGCGTTACATAAAATAATTATTTTTATGCAGTTGGTATTTTTTTTATCAATTTAATGGCTTTAAAATCTCGTAGTCATAATTAATATTAAGTTTCATGGGTATTTTCTGACCCCAGGGTTAAAGATTTGTTAACAAATGTAAAGATAATTATAGTCTAACCAACCTTAAGTGATGTTTTTCCGAACACTGTGTAAAATTTAATGAAAACATTAAAATTTTGTATAATTTTTGACAAAATGAGCAATTTTTGTAAAATGTCCTGGAAAGCAGTCGCTCCAAACACAAACTCGAATTATTATTTTTCCAATTTATTATTTTTCTTTAATATCAACTCTTATGTCCCTACGGGAAATTTTAACAAACTGTCACCGAACTGGCCCCTTTATATGAAATAGACTGGTCACTTTTACATGGCGTTGTCATAGGAGGTGGAAATTGACCCCTTGTGACATGTCACAGGACAAATCCCAGGACAGGTTCCTGAACTTTGTTTTTTATGAGAGTTCAGTAACCTGTCCTAGGATTTGTCTTGTGACATGTCACAATGGGTCAATTTCCACCTCCTATGACAACGCCATGTAAAAGTGACCAGTCTATTTCATATAAAGGGGCCAGTTTGGTGACAGTTTGTTAAAATTTCCCGTAGGGGTGGTACAAATAGCTATCGACGTCTGCAAAATAGGCGTTTTAAAAAATCTCTAAAATTAATTAAAAAAAAACACGTTTTTGCATTTTTATCAAATTTGTGGGTCATTTTGGATTCCAGGCTAAAGTGACCGATGAAGTCAAAATTCCATGTCTGAATGAACTTGACTATACTAAATGAATAAATGGAATAAAAAATAATTTTTTTCGCAATTTCGAATTTTGGGAATTTTTAATAGTAATACACTTTTTTCCAAAATGGTCCATTTTCGTACAACTTTCGGCACGCGTTAACGTTTTCCAAAAAACAATATAATTCTTCCATTTGGACCATTTCCAATAAAATTGGGGGATATAATGAACGAAAATCGACAAATCGTTAATTTAAGGGACATCCTAATATATATACAAATTTCTATGACAACAGAGGATTTTGCTGCGCGAGGTTTAAATGTAGAATGTCTTTAATGTTGTGAAAAAGCTTCATAAGTTTTACGAATCTAGGCGCAAAGAAAAAACATGGTTGGGAGTACCATATAAGAAGAGCATCATATATATTTTTGGGTACACTCAACCAAAAATGTCTGTAATGGCTACTGAAAATTTTGCTGTTATTACGGGAAATTTAACTGTTTTGAGGCCAACGATATTTTTTTTGCTAATTTTAGCAACACATGTCTGCTGATCTGTAGTACAATAAAATTAATAGAAAAAATTAGTAGCCGCTACTAAATTCAATTCAAAATCGATTTGCTAAAATCAGTTAAAAAACTTACTAAATATCATAATTTTAGTACAATGAAATTAGTATAAATAATTAGTTGCAGCTACTAAATTTAAAATCAATCTGCTGAAATTAGCAAAAAATGGTGTTAAAAACTAAAAAAAACTGTAAAATCTAAAAAAAAAAATTTTTTTTCTTTCGATTGTAAGAAGCGTATAATTACTTCATCGTACTTTAAATTTGGAGTCAAAATTGCAAACGGTTCTCCAGTTATTGCCGTTTTATGCATTGGGGATGCAATAAAATTTTCTGCGTGTTATTTCTAAACTAGGAATATATCAATAGTAACAAATATAAACTAAACAAGAATTGTAAAAAATCAAAAAAAAAAAATAATTTTAAATTAGTATATTTTTCTGCTAAATTTAGCACTCGGTTTTGAAAAATTAGTAAAATGTTTTGCTGAAATCAGCAGCGAAAATTAGTAAAAAAAATCCGTAATTTGTAATAAGAGAATAGCAAAAATGATTACTTAAAATAAAAATTATACTAATAATCAGTATAAAAATAGTATAGTGCGATTGGAAACTGTTTACAAATTTTTTTAGAAACTTTTTTATCTGAGTGTATATTATTGGGACAATCATATTATGAAATACCCTTTTTATCATAATATGAGCCTTAAATTATCATATTATGATTCTATAACTATCCCAGTATTATCCGTAGGGGCTTCAAAATCGTACGGGAAACAGGACGTAGTCCGATTTTTGTTCCTCAAGAAGGGATTGTGGTGAATAGGCTACGGCAACATCTGTACCACATTTTAAATAAACTGGATCACGTTTAGAGGTCCCAAAAATCTCAGATTTTTCTAAACTTTGTATGGAGCTTTACATACAAATTAAAAAAAAAAGTATAAATCAATTTTGTTATCACTTAAGATTATGTCCTTCAACATTTCTCCATAATTTTGAAGAACAATTTTATATACTTTATAGGAATATGAAATAAAATCTATTAACCGTTTTCGAAATATACGCGTTTTCTATGATTTCGCGACAAACAAAAAATATTATAATTTTTAATTTTTTTGAGCCAGTCTGCACGAAAAAAAATATATATGGGCAAATCTACGGAACCGGGCGATTCCATGTTACTCGGGATTTAAACCATTTTAATAACAATATATAATATTTTTGATGGTATCAGCATTTTCGAGACAACGAATTTAATCAGGCGAACATCTTAAATTTTAATATTTATACTGCTAATATGCTCTACTCAATTAAAAACTACCCTAATTTCCCCTAATTTTGCTTGTAACTTTCAAAAGTTTTTCAACTCTTTTGGTTATAACTTTTTCAGCATAAAAGGAAATCGCCCAAAACCTTTGGTGGATAATAATTATGATATTAGTAAATCTTCCACTTGTTGAAAAAAATAGGTGCCCTCAATTAGGAACAAATGGTAGTTCTTTAAAATATGTAACTCTGTTTTTTGAATAAAGAGTAATTTCAGACATTTTTAGTTTTTGCGCTTTCAGCTTCAATGAAATTAAAAATTTTTTGATACTGACATATAACTGACAAGTAAGCAAAAAAATTGAGATTAAATTAATAAGTGTGCCTTCAAAAATAAAGAAAATATGACAATAATAATCTCTTCATCTCTATTCGTGAACAACTTGAAATTTGATATTTTTTGAAGGGCACATCCGCAGTTTGAGAAATAATTAGTCGTAGTTCTGCGTGATCGATATATATCGGTGATACTATTATTATGTGTAAGTGCTAAATGGATCGTGCTATTAGTTTGGTGTCCAGACCCATTTAAGGTTAAATTTTATAGCTTTTCATAGATTTTTTGAGCTAAAAGTGATGTAGAAACCAAACGGATAATCCGATCTTTTTAGCACTTACATACAATAATATTAACTGCGATATGTATCATATAAGCCAGATTTCACCCATTAATTCTTTTATCTGTGGATGAGCTAGTCAATTTTAAGTTGGATTTTTAGCGTATTGTACAGCGAAAATTGATGTAAAGCCTAAAAGTTAAATCCGATCTGTTTAGCACTTTCACATAACGACAGCTATGATAAGGTCTATCGTTCCAAATAGATTGGACTCCATAATTCTTAAAACTGTGGATGTGTCTTCAATTTTAATTTAACCTTTTAGCAAATTTTGGAGAAAGATATGTTGTAGAGAACACGAAATTCGTCCGATCCGTTTAGCACTTTCAGAAGATGTGTACCATTCAAGACATATTTGATCCAATAATTCTTTAAACCGTGGATGTGCCATTAAATTTTTTGCTGCAATTTTGAGGGAAATTTATATGGGCACAAGTCCAAACATAGACCGATTTAAACCAAAATCAATAGACTTCGTCTTTGGGCCGGTATAAATCGGTCTACAAAATTTTTTCAGAAAATCTTAATATTTGCGACCTATAGCGTGCTCACAAAAATATATGGAGAGACTGACGGACGGACGGAAAAATTAAAAAAACCAACATTACATATAATCAATAATAGAAATATAGCGCAAATATGCATTTTCGAATAAAATTACCGTGATGATTGAAAAATTTGTGTCATCTTCTTTCATTAAATCGAGGTAAAAGTGTTAAAAACTACTCAAAAATAGCCAAAAAAGGTTTTTGGTAACTTTGACCTCAATTTTCTCAAAAAGCAGATGTGCTGGAATAATTTGGAAACTAAATTCGGACTCAGCACGGAAAAGTTACTAGAAAATGTGTGGTCGCTTGCCCGAAAAATCCAAAAATTTAAAAATATTTATTAGCGAAAATATGTGCGGTTTTTTGTTTATAACTTTTTCAGCACTCAAAAAAATTTATTCACGCGAACAGATTAGTTCTTGGTAATGTATTTTAAATTAAGTTAATCTATAAAAAAATGTGTGCCACTAATTTGAAATTTTTCATTTTTAAAATCTGAAATCGACCTGTTCGTAGATTTTCCCATTGTTTTTCTTAAAGCTATAATTCAGGAAGGGTAACGTTATCTGGCAATTTTTCATAAAATATGACTTCTTTTGCCTTTTGTTTGATAAACTTTTAAATATTGGTCGAAGTTCTTAATTTGATATTTTATTAAAAACTAGATTTCATATAGATAACGGTTTGTGGGAGAATGAAATAGTTCCAAGATACTGGAAGCTAATCTGAAAAAAAGTTGAGAAAAAATATTTCCATAGGAAAACTTTTAATCAGTAATATCTCGAAACCCGTTTCTATATTTGAAATTTAGACTTCATATTTGTAATTATCGCCAAAATATTTAATAGATTTGATATATCGGCTTCTATGCTAATAAATTGGATTTTAGTTTTATATTTGAAAATTTTACATTTTTGTTCACCTATAGCCGTAACTTTATCGCCATTTAGGGACTTTAAAATCAAAACTTTATCTTTTTTTATTGCATAATCTTCTAAAAAGTAGATACTCTGATGGGGCCCTGAGGAGCTGAAAAATTCGAACGTCTTCCAAATCGAAGCACAATAATTATCATATTATATTACTGCATATCATGCTAATAATCCCTATAGCATTCTCTTGAAGCTGCGATAGAAAGTTATTCACATTTCTTCTTATTCAAAATAGTACATTTATTTATTCAATTTCTAATTTCTAATAATTTAAATTAACTTTAGTTAACACTTATATATAAATAAAAATAAATCAGGGAAACATGTAATATCAGCGCGTAGAAAAATATTGGTAAAAATACAATTTCACAATGCATCCAAAGTGATAATCATAATATGTTTCTAATGATCGCAATATTTTTCTAAAGATTATAATAATTTTCCAGTGATCAAACTAAAAAACTTTGAGATAATTTTTTGGGTCTAAACTAAAATCTGCCACACTCACTTTTTATAGATGCTAATAATTATTTGAGTTTTTATTTTTCTCGATTATTTGAATAAAATTAACAAAAAAAATCGATATATCGGTTAATTTTTAAGTTTGTTGATATAAGAATTAATACGAATGAATTAAAAATTTATTAATTTTATTAATGAACTTGAAATAATAATCTAGTAAAAAATCTGAGTTTTCAAAATGGCACTCTTTCTTTCCCTCCCTATTTATTTAAATTGTCCATGCCTGGAAGCATAACAAAGAAAGCATACACACATAGAAAAAATATGCCACTTTCCAACTGAAATTCGGTTACATCGGTTCTCGGTTGGTGCAACTGAATATTGGTTATCACAACAAAATTCAGTTTATACAACTGTATTTTAGTTGCAATACCCAAAATATTTAGGAATCAAATTCCAATATGGTTTCACCAACCGAATTTATTGGTTGTAGCAAGCAAAATAGGCTTAGCAATTCGGTTGGCAATTTTTTTCCTGTGTGTCTCTGGTGTTTTTGAAATTCGGATATGTATATTTGGCTCATCCCTGGGATTTAGGCGGCAAAATAGGCGACAGCAGTCGACAATTTTTAGTACACAGAAACTTAAAACATTCGATATAAAAACTGAGTAAAAATAATATACTCGTCAAGTAAGGAAGCACCATGCATAAGATTTTGCAAAGGGTTGCCAAGATATTCTATACTACCAACAAAGGCTTTTAAAAAAATTCTATTAAAGCTAAAATAGCGCGAATATCGGAAAAAACGTACACATGGTTGCCAAGTTATTCCGAAAAGTTCAAAAAACACATTTTGAAAAACTTCGATAAAAGCCAAAGTAACAGGAATCTCGAAGAAAGCTCATGCCCGCTCAAATCTTATAAAGATTAATATATATGACCTTCGCCGAGAAAAGGGACCTAGTGTGTGAAAATGAAGTTTTGAGAAGAACGCATTTAAAGTTTCATAACGCATTATCACTTTGAACACACCTTCAGTTGGGAGATGCGATTTGGTATGGTTAGTTATGATTGGCTGCCGACTTTGGTGACGTCATGCCTATGTGCTGACGTATTTATTTTCGCTTTTAGTGTGACAATACCTTTGCTATTGTTGCTGCTCTGTTAGCTCTGAGCTGTCTGTTCGCTCTCAGCAAGGGGTTGATGTGCGTATACTAATACGAAGAACATTGTAAAAATAACTATAAGAAAGGAAAAGAATAAAGTGACGCTTCCGTCTTGTGCCAACTGTATAACGAGTGTTATCAATATCTTAAAAGTTGTTTCGCAATTTTGGTTGTTTTGTAATTTTGTTGCTAAGCTGATGTTAATTTAAAGTCATTTTTATAAAAATGGTATTTCTGACTGTTTTGATGATGATTTAAAAAGACTAGACTCGGTTTACGGCGATGATGAGATCGATATGACGTTATCTGAAAGTGTCGGTGCTAATACTTCGGGACTAACTGAAAATCAAAGTTTTTTGCATGATGTTTCCGAATCCAATATTATATCCGAATTGGAGGAATCCGTTGAAGATATACAAGAGTCGATGAACATCGATTTTATGTACGGAGAAAAATCCGAAGCATGTTGTTCGAAAGAATGTAATAAGCATGTTGTTCTGGAATGTAATTCCAGAAAATCTTGCTATACAAAGCCGGTAATTTTTACAAGAATTAAGTAAACCTAAGTCCTAATGCGGTTATTCATAAAAGCCGTATTGAGAAAATCCAAGTTAAGTTTGTTAAATTTGCTCTTCCTTTCTTAAATGTTTTAAATTCCACTCTTTCTGCTCCTGTTCCTACATATTGTGTTCCTTCCTCTGAAGATAAATGTGATTTTATCTTCTTGAAAACTCTGGAAACTCGTAGAAACATTTTTGCGTTAACTTTTATACATGGTATTATTTGTGGCGCAGTTGATTCATCTGAATTATTTAACTCAATTAACATCTATGTTCCTCCTAGATCCCTAAGGATTATAGATAAGTTCTTCTTTATTGATATTCATAAAACTAATTATGCACTGAATGAACCTCTAACTAAAGCATTGAGATTATTTAATGATTATTGTAATCAATTAGATATAACTGTTCCTCATTCTCAATTTAAAGTTTTATTAAATAAGTTATTTTAAGTTATTTACTATTGTTCTAGTTGCTAGTCTGTAAGGATAATTATTGTATCCATAGACCAAATAAATAAACCAGAACAAGATTTAGTCCATTCGCGCCATTTGGAATTTCATCGACAACATTTATCGCTCGAAAACGTTTATAATACTGAAAGTCGGAAGAAATATGGCCAAAGGGTAAAAAATAAATCCAGAGTTGATACAATGTACTTATTTCGTGGCATTCATATTTGTAGAAAGATGTATTGTTTTTATTACGATGTTGATTCGACATAGTGATAATGTTGGCTTTTCTGAACGATAACATGAACTAAGAGGCAAGTCTTCAAAACGGCAATCGCGTGTGTTATCACCGGAACCACTTACTCGTATCGTTCAATTTATTCAAAATTTTGCTGAAAAATACGCAATACCTCTTCCTGGTAGAATGCCAAACTACAAAGACTGTAAAGTAATACTGCTACCATCCAGTGAAACAAAAAGTGCTGTTTATTGTCGTTTTGAGAAAGTTTGTCTTACTGAAAATAAAATCGCAATTAAAACTTTTTACAAAATTTGGATGAAGTACTGCCCTTACATCTCGCCTATGAAACCGAAAACTGATCTTTGTGACGTCTGTCAACAGAATACCTTGATGCTACGACGAGTTTTGGAAGAATCTGATTCAGACACAAGCAAAATTACGAATGGCTGTTACTCATCTTGACCATGCGAAACGCCAGCATGAATTCTACCAACAATGATATATAACTACTAACTAATCTTTTTATATCATACACTCTAAAAAATGCATGTAAAATAACTACTTTAAATCGTGTAGTTTTTCATGTACAAATACAGAAAATGCGCGAATTTAAGCACAAAATGCTTGAATAACTAACTTACATGTTTTTGTCTACAAAATTACATACAAAATATAGTATTTTGTATGTTGATAAACATGTTTTTAAGGCAATAAACACTTTCTTTGTATACACTCTAAAAAATTGTTGTAAATTCACTACTATAAAAAGGGTAACTTTTTGTGTAATATAACGCATAGTAAGTAAATATAAACACCAAATGCGTAAAATCATTTTGTACGCACTTTCATATACAAAAATACACACATAACATAAAAATAGGCATTATGTGTTTATAATTAAACAGTTTGTGACTAAAATTAGTAGTTAATTCAAATTTTACTCACAAATTTTGTAAATATACCAACATGTAGTAGTAATAAAAATATTGACATTTCTTAATTTGAAAAATTAAAACAAAAAATACAATAAAAGAAAAAGTTATTAAAAACTAAAATTAATAACAAAAATGAAGACAAAGACTATAAAAAGTAAGGTTGTATTGCTGCAGCTGGAAAAACGAATTCATACCCTATTACCTATTAAAAAAGGGAAGTACTTAAATTCCAAATGTGAACAAAGCCTCCACCAATGAGGATGCGTCTTCAGCCGATAAGGTGTTGGTTAAAACTACCTTTTCATAATCACCGAAATTTCTTGAATCGCAAAATACAGCTGAAATATTTAATCTTCCAAAGTAAATAAAATTACTCTCTTGGATCAAAAATGTGAGGAACAAGGTTACAATGTTTATATCGCTGGCGCCGCGATTTAGGTCATTCTCAAGTAATTGGCTAAATTTCTTAGAGTAATAATCGTGAATTTTTTAAATTATTTTAAAATACTTAATTGCAATAAACGACAATAAACAAAAGAAAAATATAGTATGATAAAAAAAATTATAATTTTTTAGGAAATTTTTTGAAAATTTTGTACGCACTTGCAATGTAAATTTACGCATTTAGTGCGCACAAACTTACACGTAATGTGTGTAATATTTTTTATTTACACACATAGAGTAAATTTACCCAATTTATAGTAGGAGTTCAGTTTCCTACTATAAGTTGGGTAATTTTAAACAAAAATTAATTAGAGTGTAGTTACATACGAAACATAGTAAATTCTAATTGTATCAGAGTTTTACATAAATTGTGCCTAATCATACTCCTTTAGGTATGTAATTAAAAAATGTCAAAAAAAAATATTTACTGAAAATAAAAAAGAAACAAACAGCCATTTTTTGTTCGAAAATATTAAAAATTGCAAAAATAATACGCTAAATCTAGATGGCTGTTCGGGAGCTGATACTGTACATTGGTTACAAATGAAGCTGGACAATGTAAAAAAAGTGGAGGTAACTACGGAGATATTCTTTAAAATTAGCGCAATATGATTCTTACGTATGGTTTAATATTTCTAGGTCCTTTTTTTTGGGATTATAATTTTAAAATCAGCATCTTTAATAAAGCAGATACTGTTTAAAACACCCAAGTGAGGCTTCCCAAATAAAAATTGGTTCATGTGACTGCAATAAAGAAATCAAATTATTTGTTCACGGGTTGCTCTTTGTTAAGAGATCACGTAAGGCTTTTTAAACCATCGGTATCATAATATTTTGTGAAATTATGTAAATTTTTTTTAAACTTAATTATTATAGCAATAAAAGCACCATTAAAATAAATAAGCATATTTTTAGCTTTTTAAATGCTCATTTTGCAGGGGCGTTTTAAGCATATTCAATGCAAACTAACACGCCAATAGTAGTAAAATAGGATGTTGCTAAACATTTCTTAGGCATTTAAACATGTATTTTTACATACAATATGTCTATTCAATTTACACACAATGTATGTAAATATTTCATTTTACATACAAAATGTATTCTTTCCGTAATTATAGTAGGAGAAAAGATACCTACTATAAATAGAGTAATCTTACATGAAAATTTATTAGAGTGTATATAATTTCATTTTTTAAACAGTCAAATTTACTTGCTTGCGTTGTTGCCTGCGTCCTATATAATGGCGAATCATTTAAATAATTTGGGGGTGATTTCCAAATACAATACATATAATATGATTAGAGTATTTACTAAAATGAAAAATGGTCTAAATGTCGTACACATAAACGCGCAAAGTTTAAAAAATAAAATTGAAGAGTTTCGATACATCTTTGAATCCTTAAGTGTAGACGTGGTATGTGTCTCTGAAACTTGGTTTAGTGCTGGTATAAACGATGACTCCTATAAATTATTGGGATATAAACTATTTAGGGCTGATCGTCAACAAAAAATTGGTAAGAAAGATAGAAAAGGTGCTGGAGTTGCGATCTATGTTAAGAATAATGTGCAATGTAAACTTAAGGTTAAATCAAAGGTAGGAGAAAAAATTGAATTCCTCTTTCTGGAATTATATGGGGTGTTTTTTTAAGTCCGATATAACTTACGAAGGGATTAACTGTCAAACGAACTGTCATACTGCGCTCACTTTTTGACATTTAGGATCAGTATACTCTGGCAAATCATCATGAATAGATTGACGCTAACCAATTATCAAGACTTAGGTACTTTAAAAATCAGTCATCAATTCGCGCAACTTATAGACGGAAAATTGTGTTCAACGCTGGTGACATCATTGGACTTTATTTCTTCAAAAATGAAGCGGGAGTTTGCATTACGGTCAATGGACATCGTTACCACACCATGATTAATGGTTTTTTGTTTGGAAATATGGATGACATTGATCCGGACGAGATGTGGTTTCCACAGGATGGCGCTACGTGCCATATGCCGACCGCAAACATCGACTTATTGAAACCAACATGCAAAAGTCTGGAAAAAGTGGCCCAAAATTGGACGTTCAGAATGCACTTCATCAAGAACAACCGCGGTGGCCTTATGCCCGAAATCATTTTGAAATGTTAATGCCTTGTATTGATCTTTGGAAGAAAAAAAATTTTTGCATAAAAATTTAATTTTTTGTGTTATTTTTACAATTTAAAGTTTTATCGGGCTTAAAAAAACACCCTATATAACAATTATGAAAAGTTGTTGCTTGGAAACGTTTACAGACCAAATAAAAACATAAACCTTGAAGAGTTCTTCTGGAGATTTAAATTGCAACTTCTTGGTAGATTCAACACCCACTGATGAAATGAAATATATTGGTTTGGATGCTGTGAACAAAACTGTACCAACACATTTTTAAAGTCGCTCAAATTCACTATTCGATTTATTTTTTACTAATTCGTTGTCAAAAGTTCTGATGTTTGACAAATCTCTGCACCTATTTTTTCAAAACATGACCTTATTTTTACCAGTTTCGACTTCAAGCAAATTAAATCGGAGGAAAGCTTCAGCTATAGAGATTTTAATAGTATCAATTTTGATGCCCTTTACATTAAACACTCACAAATTGAATTGGATAACACGTACTATATGTCTGAAGTTGATGAACAGCTTAATTTTATTCAGCATAATATTGAACAGCTTTTACATCAATTTGTGCCATTAAGAACGAAAAGAAAAATAACAAATATGAATCCGTGGTTTACTTCAGACATAAAATCGTTAATTGATCAACGTAATATAGCCTACGCAAGGTGGGAGCGATTTAAAACGTCCGAATTACTATCAATGTTTAAGTCATTGAGGAATAGGGTTAATACCAGCATTAAAATAGCAAAATCTTCTTATTATAAATCCAAATTTACGAACTGTATAGATAGCAAGGCGAGATGGAATGAAATCCGTAATATTGGAATAACTGGTAAATCTCAAACTAGTATGGATAAGATAAATGTCGATGAATTAAATCGTAAATTTACTGATCTACCAAAGTCTGATGCTAATATTGCCCATTATAGAAACCATATATTAACTAATGATCGCATTGAATTTCAGTTTAATTGTTTTTCTGAAGCAGAGGTATATAAAAGTTTCCTCAGTATTAAATCCAATGCTACAAGCTATGATGGAGTACATCCTAAATTTATTAAAATTATTTTCCCGTATATATTGTCTTACATTACCAATTTGTTTAACTCAATTATTACTAAATCAACTTTTCCTTCCAAGTGGAAACACGCAAAGATTGTTCCAATTCCAAAATCAGAATATGAGTTTCGTCCTATAGCTATTCTTCCTTATCTGTCCAAGGTATTAGAGCGTTTAATGCACAGTCAAATTATTGAATTTGTACAACAACACAACCTGCTTACTTCACGTCAATCGGGATTTCGACCACAACATAGTTGTGTGTCTGCCTTGATTGACGTCTCAGAATATTTAAGATCACAATTTGATGATGATAAAGCTGCATTTTTAATTCTTCTGGATCATTCCAAGGCATTTGACACCGTTAATGCTGATATTCTTGCACTAAAGCTGAACAAATTTTTCAACTTTTCATCTACAGCCACAAAACTGATGTATTCTTATTTAACTAGAAGATCCCAATCTGTTTACAATGCCAATATTGTTTCAAGTAGTGTTGAGTTAACCAGAGGTGTTCCGCAAGGATCTATTTTGGGACCATTGTTGTACTCAGTTTACGCCAATGATCTTCCAGATCAATTAATACACTGCCGTGTCAAGATGTACGCTGATGATGTGCAACTTTATATTGTGAAGTTTCGGACATCGATGATTGTGTACGTAAAATCAATATTGATTTGGAAAATATAAGAGCATGGGCTTCAGTAAATGGATTATGTCTAAATCCTAGTAAATCTAAATGTATGCTTATTACGAAGAAGCGACAGAATATACCTTATGTACCGGGTATTTTTCTGGGCCAATCAGAAATAAATATTTTTGATAATTTTAAAAATCTGGGTATCGCCTTCAATAAACATTTGCTTTGGAGTGACCATATCAGCATAACAACTGGCAAAACTTATGGAATGCTAAGGAACTTATGGTGTTCACAATGGTTTATACCTTTTGAAGTCAGAATGCTGCGGGCCAAAACATACCTTATACCTACATTCCCGAGTAAAAAAAATTGATCTCGCGCAATATCTAATTATATCCAATTTGATATTGTTTAAGATCTGCTGTAATATCTAGCTGATCCAATTAGATCTCAAAATTGGGTGTAAACTAAGATCAAGTTATATCTCAAAATTGGGAGGTCCAGTGATATCTTTGGGGATAAACCTAGATCTATTTTGATCCGAAAATTGGCGGATCCAGCTATATATTTGCGGATATTTTTACATCTAATTTGATCCGAAAAATGGCGGATCCAATTAGATCCAGCTATATATTTGGGGATAAACTTAGATCTAATTTGATCTAAATTTTGGCAGATCAAATTAGATCCCGAAATATATTTGTGGATAAACGTATATCTAATTTGATCCGAAAAAGTGGCAGATCGAATTAGATCTAGCTATATATTTGGGGATAAACTTAGATCTAATTTGATCCGAAAAATGGCACATCGAATTAGATCCAGCAATATATTTGTGGATAAACTTAGATATAAATTGATCTGAAAAATGGCAGATCAAATTAGATCCAGCAATATATTTGTGGATTAACTTAGATCTAATTTGATCCGAAAAATGGCACATGGAATTAGATTCAGCAGTATATTTGTGGATAAACTTGGATATAAATTGAATAGAAAATTGGCAGATAAAATTAGATCCAGCAATATATTTTGGGATTTAGTAAGACCTAATTTGATCCGAAAAATGGCAGATCGAATTAGATCCAGCTATATATTTGTGGATAAACTTAGATCTAATTTGATCCGAAAAAGTGGCAGATCGAATTAGATCCAGCAATATATTTAGGGATAAACTTGGATGTAATGTAAATTTATCCGAAAAATGCCAGATCGAACTAGATCCAGCAATATATTTGGGGATAAACTTGGATCTAAATTTATCAGAAAAATGGCAGATCGAATTAGATCCAGCAATTTTTTTCGGTATTAAAATGGCAGATCGAATTAGAAACAGCAATATATTTGGGGATTGACATCTAAAAGTATCCATAAAAATGACAGATAAAATTAGATGCCGCATTATATTTGGGTACTACGTAAGATCTCCATTTATTTGGGATTAAATAAGATCCCAGACATATATTGCCAACTGTTCAAAAAATAATAGACTGGCAGAGCACTGATTGTATAAAAATTACAATATTTTGTTAAAATAAGGTTTAAACTCAAAAGATAATGAGTTCAATATGCATTTCTTTTACAAAATTAATTTTTTTTATAAAATTAAAATTTTTTTTCTATAAATTTTTTTATAAAATTATATATTTATTTTTTTATTAAATTGAAATCTTTGAATAAAATAATTTTATTTACATCTTTTTGACGCTCTACACCATTTCCAATTGTATTAATTGTTTTAAGATTTATCAATTGTATTTCAGAAATAATCAATTGGATTTCAGTTTTATCAATTGTGTTTCAGAACTCATCAATTATTTTTCACATTTATGAATTGTATTTCAGAACTAGTCAATTGAAGTTCAGTTTTATCAATTGTGTTTCAGAAATTATTAATTGTATTTCCGAAATTCACAACTGTATTTCAGAAATTATCAAACTGTATTTCAGAAACTATCAATCGTATTTCCGAAATTATGAAATGTATTTGAGAAATTTTTCTCTATTAGCTATGAAATTCTGAAATAGATTTCATTATTTCTGGACACAACTAAATAAATAAATAATTAAATTTGCGTAATATTGTAGTTTCTGAAGTGCAAATAATATTTTGTGATATACAATTAAAATTTTCTAAAATACTTTTAATAATTTCTGGAATACCTTTTTTCGATGCTTATAAGTTAGCTCGAAATGCTTTTATCATTCATTTAATTTGTAGCTATCACACATCCATAATAAGTCTCGTTAGATTAGAGTGTAGAGGTCTTGGCTGACAATCTGGTGGATTGGGTTAAATTTCATGTTTTTAAAAGCAAATATTAAAAAATCTCAATTTTTTCAAAAATGTTTTTTGAAATCTATTTTTTTGCCAAGATAGTTAATGCAACGTTCTGCCAACGCATAACCGACCATCGCCAACGGTTTGCCAGCATTGTATATTAACATTAATTAACACTATATTTTTATTTTTAGGAAATACATTTTTATTTTATTATTAACATTAAATTGAATTTTAGATAATGGCACCAATTTGTAGTTGTAATTATTATATATTAAATCGTATATTCATTAACATTCTATACAGTTAGACGAGGTTTATGGAACTATATAACTTTATAAAGTGTTTATAAATTATAACTTAAATATACATATATATATGTTAAATGTACGCGAACAAATTGTTGATATGGACCCACAAATTGTATCTCCACTGATATTGGAATTATTGTACCATTACCATACATCAATATATATTGAATGATATACATATATTACAATATATGACACTGTATTATAAATATTGTTAATGAAGTAACATATCTGATAATATTTTTTATAGCTCCATACATAGTTTTACATTATTCAAATTAAACCATATATGGAATTGTATTCAAAATGTTGATGTGGTACCAAATTTGACCATATATTGTTTAAATTGTGCCATATATGACAATATATTGTCTATATATTAATATTGTTTAAATGACACCATATATCAATATATATGGGACTATATATGGTAGCATATATTATCATATCTGCATCTGTATTAAAAATGTCGTTCATCAGGTACCATATATGAGCATATATTGTTGAAATGGCACCATATATGACAATATATGGTTTAAATGGCACCATATATGGTAATATATTGCGTAAATAACACCATATATAAATATATATGGCACTATATATGGTAGCATATATTATCATATGTGGAACTGTATTAAAAATATTGTTCATGAGGTACCATATATGGGCATATATTGTTGAAATTGCACCATATATGATAATAAATGGTTTGAATGGCACCATATATGATAATATATAGCTTAAATAACACCATATATAAATATATATCGCACTATATATAGTACCATATATTATCATATCTGGAACTGAATTAAAGATTTGGTTTATGAGGTACCATATATGACCATATATTGTTTAAATTCCACCATATATGCTAATATCTAGTTTAACTGGCACCATATATAGTTATGTATTGTTTAAATGATACCATATATAATTATATATTGCTAAGATGCCACCATATATATTAAGATATAGTTCTATATATAACTATATATGTAATAAGATCAACCATGTTATGTAATATATAATTATATATGCCATATCTAATATTATGAAGGCCGATATCTAATTAGATGAAATTATATATGGCATAATATAAGGAAAATTTTTCGGAAAAACGTCATATATAATTATATATGGATATACATAACCACATGTCTAATTATATATTGTAATATATGCCACATATGATTATATATAATTTTTTTTACTCGGGTTGCTATACGGATGCGAATTGTTTTCTGGTTGTGATGCGTCTAGTTTGAGTAAACTGAAAATAGCTTTTAATAGCATTACTCGATATGTCTTTGGTATAGACCGCTATAGTAGAATATCGCATTATTCGAAACAGATCTTTTGAGTTACATTCGAGAATTTGTTAAAATGTAGATCGCTAATTTGCCTCCATAAGATTATACATATATACAGGTCAACCACAATACAACACAGCACTCATTTTTCGGATCAACATTTTTTTATTTATACCATTAGTATTTGGAATCATCTTCCCCATCACTTACAGGTGGTCCGCAGCGCAACGCAATTCAAAAATGTTATTTGTAATAATCAATTTGATTATTACAAATAACATCTAACATTTTTGTTTAAAATATTTTTAAAACCATTTTCATGACAATTTTTTATATAATGTTTTATACCACTTTTAATGTTAAAAAATTTTCTCTGACTTTTGTTAACAATTTTATTCTATTTATATATTTTATTGTTATTTTTAATTTTATTTTTCTTTTTATGAATTTTGTATTTAATATGAACGGTATTCATTATAACTACTTTGTAATTTAGTGCTTTCATATAAGATTAAATCTTTGAACTGAATATTAAGAAATAAAATAAATAAATGAGTGATGCTTATTCTACTCTTGTAGTGAGTTTCGACTATGAACAAAATATATCTTATTCATCCAGTTCACAACAAGTCGGAACGGCATATTTCAAAGCAGCTCGTAAATGTTAAATTTTTGGTATTCATAATGAATTCACTAACGTTCAGTCGAACTATTTATTAGACGAAGAGTTCGAAATAGGAAAAGTACCTAATGCTGTCATTATCCAAATTCACGATTACTTCACGAAGAATGCCATTAAAAATTTAGTTTTATTTTGTGATAACTGCGTAGCACAGAATAAAAATAATGCAATGATGCAATATTTGGCCTGGCGAGTGGATTCTGGCTTAAACGAATCGTTATCATTAAATTTCCTCCTAACTGGCCACACCAAGTTCAGTCCCGATCGCTCTTTCGGATTAATAAAACTAGAATATAGTCGCTCAAATGTAGATTATTTCAATTAATATATAATAACAAAATTGCTCAGAAGTACGGGAACGTACAAAATCACTTTTCTAACCCAAAACTTTATTTAAAAGAAAAAAAATTAAAATGCATATAGTTTTAGTCTGAAAAATCTCAAAGGTACAAATATTTTTTCCATAATTAAAATTTAAAATTTTTTTTCACAATTGTGTTATTTGTTTAACAAATCAGCTATATTTGTTAGAGCTTTTTTTTTGCTTATTTTATAAATATTGGGTTATTTTTGCTATTTTCTTTAAAAATTAAGCTTATTTTAGCTTTTTTATGCGAAAATAGAGCATATTTTTGCTTTTTTTCATAAAATCCGTAATTTTAAACATTATTAATTTTTTTATATAAAATTTGTTTTTTTTTAATTTTTATTTTAAATTAAAAAATCTCTTTTGTTAAAATAAACTTTTATATTTTTTTTTATTCTTATATTTTTAAAATCAGAACTTGTATCTAAATTGTTCTATCTTTTCCAATAAAAAATATACTCTGGCTTCTTTTTGGTTGGCCTGGTAATAACTAATAATTTGATTTCTAGGTGATTTAAATTTTCAAAAATTTTAGGTTTTTGTCGATATTTAAAATTTTCTGCAATCCGTTTGTGATATAGGTATATTGTTTTACCCATTTTCTGCAAAGCATGGATTCCGTGAAAATCTTCTGACAATATTTGGTAGAAGGATAGGTAGACGTCTTTAAATATATGTTGGTAAAAAATGGGTTAAACAATTTAAATACTGTGTCCCAAAGTTTTGTTACTTGATTTTAACAGTGAAATTACATTTTAACACTTTTTGGACAAATTTTTAATTTATTTGCCTGGTTTTCTTGTTCGTTATTAGTTTTAAAAGGTTATATTACAATTTAATAGATTATCAGAAATTTTAAATATTAAAACTGAATTACATCATTATTATTTTGATTTCCAATGGAGTGCGCCATTCCAATATTTCAATAATTTCAAGCCCGATGCTTCCAACGCGAAATGAAAGTAAAATTCCAGAGGATTTTGCAAATTTAGATCGGGTTTTTATTTTAATGTCTCTTGAAATATCTGTGTGGCGCCAAAGTCCAAAAATGTGGCACATTTTTAGAGTTAGGAGTTCTTTCGCGTTCACGAATAAGTTAAATTTCAACTGTTCCTTTCGGTTCTGTTATTTTGTTCGGAATTATCAAAACCATTGACATAATCAGTGTGTTCGTTTACTCGAATTTCTTACTACTTTTACAATAATTGAAAAGTTTTGTTTACTTTTTGTATTGAAATTTTCCAGCTGCAGTAAATGTAGTAACTTGTAGTAAGTAAACGAACGAACTTATTATAATCTTATACTGATAGAAAAAATGCGGAAAAAGTAGCAAACAAAACTCGGTGCTCGAAATTAGTTAAAAGGGGCCCTGCACAGAAAGCCTTTGGAATTAGTAAATCCTTTTTGCTAAATATTAGTAAGATAAATACAGCAAAAATGCATCTGTTAAATATTAAATACGAGTATTTGAGTTAAATTTCGTTTAATTGAATTGCAAATTTACCTTCCTAATATTGGCTAAAAAATGTAGCTGAATATTAGTAGACAAAAAGCAGTAAAGAAATTGTTATATATTCAAAAGTTAACTTATGTTTAAATTTAATTGAGTTGAATACAAATAACGGTCTCTCATGCTACAATAAACAGAAATATTTGCTAGAAAATAGTAGAGTGCTTTCTGCAGTGTACATATATATTTTTATATGCATTACGAAAATCAAAAAACAAAAATTTTAAATTGTTTGTGATGGTTTAATCGAATAATATCCAGGAAATTTTGTAAATTTAAGAGATTTTTTCTTGCTATTTTTATCTTTTTAATGTTTCGCAAACAGATTCTGCTGGATTTAGCTGTTTTTTAGGAACATTTTTTAAAGAATTTTATATTAGTGTATGAACAACTGAAAAAATTTCTCAAATGAACGAGTGAACTACACTCTAATAAAAATTCATGTAACTTTACCCCATTTATAGTAGGTATTTTTTTCTCCTACCATAATTTCAGTAAAAATATATTTTTCTGCCTAAATTAAAATATTTACATACATTGTGGGTACATTAATTAGGCATAAAGTATGTAATCATACCTATTTAGGTGCTTAAAAAATGTTTAGGAACATACGAATTTCATGCAAAATTACAGAGTTTGTGCTTAAAATAGCATTCAAAAATATGTAAAGATACAAACAAAATGCTAACAACCACACGTAAAATATGTATATATACATTCCTGGTGCTTTATATTAAACAACCGAAATGATTCCCACTGCCATTTAAAGGATTTAAAAACAATAAATGTATTTTTAAAGGATATTTTATTAGAAATTGCAAATGTAAATTTGATACAATTAAAAACAATAAAATAACAATAATGTAACTAATATATTAATTAAATAAAATAATAAGCTGTATTTTCGCCAGAATTTTTGGCTCAATAATTTATCAATTTGAGCAAGAGCCGAAAAAATGGCTCTTTTTCAGAGTTTAGCAGCAATTTGGCTAGCTCGCCGTGTTAAAAAAAATAATAGATTATAAATTTGAAAAAAAAACCGCACTTAAAAAATTGCTAAATAATGGCGGATTGCGAAAAAAGGCTTTATGGTAGAAAAAATTAATTAAAAAACTCAACCAGCGATTAACATTCTGTAAGCGAATATAATGATGCAAAAATTTTCTTTTTTGCAAATTTTATTTTTGGAGATTTTTTTTTCCAACTAGCCACCAAACTTTGTTGTATGAAATGTGTATTATAGTGCCTACATTATGAATTTAAAAGAACCACACTTAAAAAAATTATAAAACAATGGCGGAACGCGAAAAAAAACTTTATGGTAGAAAAAATTCAATGTATGTAAAATTACCACTATTAAGTAAGTAACTTTTCATGTAAAATTACAGAAAATGCGCAAAATTAAGCACAATATGTTTAACAAACTTAATTACACACTTTTGTCTACAAGAATACACACAAAACACAGTGTTTTGTATGTTGCTAAACATGTTTCCAACTTATAAGCACATTTTCTGTAAAAGTAGATACTTTTTATAGTAACAAAATATTTGTCAAATTATTATTAAAAAAATAACAAAACATGAATATAAATTCATTATTATTCGTAATTCTTAAAAGCCAGATGTCGCACCCAAATTACAATAAAATAATGTGAAACTGCCAGGGTTTTTATCATTGTTAAAGGTATTTAAATTTTTTGAAGTGCATCATTATTTATCGATGTAAATTCTGATAACCTAAATGTTTTTCTAGAGATTTGTGGGAAGGAAATTTAAGAACATCAAAACCTATGATCAAAACTATCCCATATGTATTCCCTAGAAGAACAAACCAATCAACAAAACAAGTGATCGTAACGGCTCCACGTTAAGCTCTTATTTGGAAGCAGCTAAAAAATGCCCTTGACCTTTTAAAATATAGGGGCTCAAAAGTATAGCAGTACCTTCTGGAGCTTCGAGATTAAAAATGGAGCGTATGCTCTTATTTATGTAAGCGCTTAGCTTACTAATGTGACTGATTCCCGTAGTCCATTATAACGCTCATATGCGTACTCTAATACTATTTTATCAATGCAAAAAAGTTACACAAAAGAAAAAAAATTCGCTCAAAGAGAAAACTTTCCTATACGAAGTGTATTTTGAGAATGATAGTTTTGTTTACAAATGTGGTTTTCTCAAAAATACCTTTTCAATAAAAGAAAATATTTTGAGCAAAAAAATTAAGCTAACCAGGAAGCTCAGGCCATCCAACGACTTCGCTTAAATTTGGATATGTGATAGAGGGGAAAATTGATTAACACGTATTCATTTTATCAACCCATTCTCAATTAAAACACACTATCAGCGATTGACATTCTGCTAACGAAAATAATGATGCAAAAATTGTTAATTTTGAAAAAAAAAATTTCGCAATTTTTTTTTTTTTCAAATTAAGGACCAAAAATTGGTATGAAATTGGTATTATAGTCCCTAGATCCTGAGTTTAAAAAATCACACTTAAAAAATTGCAAAATAATAGCGGAACGCGAAAAAAAATTGCGAAAAAATTTGCAAAAAGGAAATTTTTTGAACCAATATATTTGCAGAATGTAAATCGCTGATTAAGTTTTTTAATTAATTTTTTGTACCATAAAGCTTTTTTTTTAAGTGTGTTATTTTATTTTAATTTGTAATCTAGGGACTATAGTACCAATTTCATACACCAAGGATTGCTGCTTAGTTTGCAAAAACAAAATGGCAATTTTTTTTCCAAAATAGAAAATTGTTTCATCATTATATTTGTTTTCAGAATTTTAATCGCTGATTGTGAACTTTAATCTGGTTAAGTGAATTTTTTCTACCATACAGTTTTTTTCGCGTTCCGCCATTGTTTTATAATTTTTTTAAGTGTGGTTCTTTTAAATTTATAATGAAGGCACTATAATACACATTTCATACAACAAAGTTTGGTGGCTAGTTGGAAAAAAAAATCTCTAAAAATAAAATTTGCAAAAAGGAAAATTTTTGCATCATTATATTCGCTTACAGAATGTTAATCGCTGGTTGAGTTTTTAATTAATTTTTTCTACCATAAAGCCTTCTTTCGCAATCCGCCATTATTTAGCAATTTTTTAAGTGCGGTTTTTTTTCAAATTTATAATCTATTATTTTTTTTAACACGGCGAGCTAGCCAAATTGCTGCTAAACTCTGAGAAACAGCCATTTTTTTCGGCTCTTGCTCAAATTGATAAATGATCGATCCAAAAATTCTGGCAAAAATACAGCTTATTATTTTATTTAATTAATATATTAGTTACATTATTGTTATTTTATTGTTTTTAATTGTATCAAATTTACATTTGCAATTTCTAATAAAATATCCTTTAAAAATACATTTATTGTTTTTAAATCCTTTAAATGGCAGTGGGAATCATTTCGGTTGTTTAATATAAAGCACCAGGAATGTATATATACATATTTTACGTGTGGTTGTTAGCATTTTGTTCGTATCTTTACATATTTTTGAATGCTATTTTAAGCACAAACTCTGTAATTTTGCATGAAATTCGTATGTTCCTAAACATTTTTTAAGCACCTAAATAGGTATGATTACATACTTTATGCCTAATTAATGTACCCACAATGTATGTAAATATTTTAATTTAGGCAGAAAAGTATATTTTTACTGAAATTATAGTAGGAGAAAAAATACCTACTATAAATGGGGTAAAGTTACATGAATTTTTATTAGAGTGTATAATGCCAAATTCTAGTCATTTTTATTTCGATTGTTTGTACAAAATGTTTTATTTTGTGTGGAAATTTCCGGGTGTCCTCACATTTTTACTCAATTTCTAAACAGATTTCGACATTTTTTTACGATAGACTAACACTCAGCGGTTGTTTCTACCCATCGAAATTGTCGGATGCAAAGAACCGGTTGTAGAATTATCAACCTATAGTAATTGCTTGTGCCTGCAAGCAGGGAACTGCTAATTTTTATGGAAAACCAAAGGTTAATTTATCAATTTTACATCTAAATTATAATAAATATGATGAAAACTATTAGTAGTAACAATAAAAAATAGCCACTTAATAATTAAAAGGTGGGAAAAAAAATTTCAGTTTTCTATTTGAAGCCAAATTTTATAAATTTTTTCTCAGTAAATGCGAGGATTGCATTCTATTTATTTTCTAACCTCTTTGAATATGCTTAGCATACATAACTATGCACGATTAAAAAAAAAAACCCCTAACAAAAACAGTTTCTATGGGCATCAAATAGCTTAAAATTTTTTTTACAAAACAGTTTTCGCAATTGGATTTCGGGTCTATTTTATTTATGAAAACTTAAGAAACTTGGCCATATGCTATTTGTTTTAAACAAAAAATAATTATTTTTATAACATTTTTTAAAAAATTCTGTTGCATTCGGTGTATTTTGTTACGTTTCAAAATTTGTCAAATCATTTCGTGCTAGCTACGTGCCTGATTTTAGGTATTACCAAGTACCACCACTTTGACTTAAAAAAAAAACGAAATTGTATGTAAAGAACTTGTGGACTCGGAAGAAGATAGAATTAATCTGCTATTAACGGCTGAGCTACCAAACGAATTACCTCCGCTCATTGCACCAAGCGGTTTATCGTTAGATCGCAAATGGTATTTGTATGAGAATGTCAGGGTCTTATGTACTGATTCACAGAAACGGGATTTTGTAGCTCCTAAACCGAGTGAACCCAAAGTGAAAAAAAAATCGAAAAATAAATCTGAACCTGCCAGCAAGAAAAAAAAAATCGAAGCACCGGATCACGAGAAAAAGAAAGCTGAAGTCAAAGCGCAAGAAAATCGAAGTACCAGATCACGAAACACCGAAAAAAAGTCCAAACTCCAAAAAAATTCGAAGACTGACGAAAAAAAAAATTTTAAAACCAAAAAATTAAAAAAAATAAAATTTTATTGTTTTTCTCATTTTTATCGATATTCCTAAGTTCGTTTTGTACGTTTTTATGGGGTAAATAAATTTTTATCAGAAATCTAACTCATTTCATCTTATTCTACACCCTTTTAGGTACCAGAATCCACTCTTAAGTCCAAACCCGTTTTTTGACACACTAGGTCCCTTTTCTCGGAGAAGGTCACATATATGTTCTTGAGAGTCGTACATATAAAGTACCCTAAATGAAAAAAAGTTTTTACAACAGCATCATAAAAAAAAGTACCAAAAAAGTATCATTGATAGGCCCTTGAAAATCTCCATCCAAAAATATAGCATTTGTATAAAAAACAACAAATAACTTAAAAAACAGAAAAAGGCAATTATTGATCCCCCTTTTAACTTACTAAATTCTCGAAATGACCGATAATATAAGAAACTCCAACCTTAAAATTATTTTCTCTACATCGTATCCAAATTACATCAATATCGGAGATTATTACTTGAGATACCATCCTTGTAAGAGATATAGTGGAAAGTGGAAAAAAATTTCGAATAGCCCTAACCCGTGAAGAGATAATCTGTATCCAAAAATGGAATTAAATTATTTAAGATTTAATTTCGTATGATCCTTAAATCTACAAACTTCAGATTAATATCTTTTTTTTTTTAATTTTATCGTAAATCATGACATCATTTCTAACAGAAATGTCAGAATGGCTATTTAGAATCTTCAATCATTACTAGGGCAAGGAATTCCATGCAAATGCATGTTTTTTCTCGATATTCCAAAACTAATATGGACTAAATATTTATCCGAATCATCAAATTTATAACAAAATGGCATCGATTTGTAGTTGTATATTTTTGCATATTTTGTCATAAATGCATGTTTTTACATATTTTGACTTTAAATGCATATTTGGTGCCTTTTTAATGCATATTTTGTGCTTTTTAATGTATACTCGTGCATATTTTTAATTTTTAGAATCATTTTTTATTTTTTAAAAAAATATAAAAATTTTCTTTCAGCAGTCACATAAGTAGACAATCATTAAAATATTAACCCACCAAGACGAAATACATTGATGATGGCTTTGTAGTGAAAGCCGAAAATACGTATTCTGTATTGCTGGTCTTATCGAATTCTTTCAAATATATTTTTATTCTTTGTAATTCACTTGTAAAAATTGTATCATCTTTCTTTGATTTGAAAAATAATTTAAACAGAGTCAAACTAAAAAGGAACATTCATTTACTTAAAAATAAGAGATCAACTAAATATTCCCCCATTCAATTTGATACATTTTCATATTTTCATTCAATCAAAATAAACATTCTTAAAAACCTTATTGACCTATGGAAAATCTTCGAGTTCTGTGTCTGTTTACAAAATAATTAACTTAAATATATTTTTAAGTTTTAAGGTGCATTATTTTTGCAAAAATAATAGTTTTAGTGCATATTTCTTATGTTTTTAATGCATATTTTTCTTTTTTAACCGCATATTTTAGGCGCAAATTTTCCATTTTTAAGTGCATGAAATTCCTTACCCTAATCATTACTAAACAATAAACTAACTGGTTCCAAACCTGAACTCAAAAAAAAATAAGTTCGAAAAAAAATTAGTAAAACGTCTTGTACACTCAAAAAAATAAGTTAGTAGAAAAATTAGTAAAACGTCTTGTATATCAAGTGTACTAGTTTTCTTCAATTTTTTTGCTGAAATTCCGTTTTCAGCAAAAATTTTAGTTGTATTTTTTTAGCACTAAACTAATTTTGAACTAATGTTTTACTAATTTATTTTGCTACAAAAATTGTGCTGATAACCGCATTCATAGCGTGGACGACAACCAGATAGACAAGATGTAGATGTCGCAGCTTGTCTGGAAACGGAAATGACAAAAAAAAACCACTGTACACATATTCTATATTTAAATTTTCAGCAAATAAATTAACTAAAGTAAAATTTTGCTACAAGTTTTTTGAGTTTTTTTCAGTCTACTAATATTCAGCAAAAAGTTTAGTGATTTTAGCAAGGATTTTTTTCATTTGCAGTCGACTAAGTGTTAGCAAAACTTTTGCTGAATATTACTATTTTTTTGGTAAAAATCTCGCTGATTTTCAGCAAACCTTTTGCTGAAATTACCAACGTTTTTGCAAGCACGCTCCTGACTAAAAATTTGCTGACACAGCAACATTTTTTGCTGACTTTACTGACTTTTTTTTTTGAGTGTATGTCAAATGTACTAGTTTTCATAAATTTTTTTGCTGAAGTTCCGTTTTCAGCAAAAGTTTTAGTTATATTTTTTAGCACTAAACTAATGTTTTACTAATTTCTTTTGCTACAAAAATTGTGCTGATAACCGCACTTATAGCGTGGACGACAAACAGATAGACAAGATGTAGATGTCGCAGCTTATATGGATGTAGTACAGTACTGTGACTGTGTCTGTACTACAGACAACGGAAATGATAATTAAAAAAAAACAACTCTATACAACTATATACAAGTATTTTACATAAAAAGTGGATTACATTAGCAAATATTGTAATAATGAACTTAATATAAAAATGGCTGTTATTTCCTTTATAATAAGGTACTTCTTTTAGTATTCTCTATTTTCTAAAAGGTAGCTTTTTTGGTACTTTGTCTTTCAATGCAAAGCAACTTACTTCAATACAGTTAATCACTGAGAAATATCAGTTCTTTTAGTCCTTTTTTTTTAAAGATAGAAAGCTTTTTAATTGTACTAATTTTTTTACTCTTGTTTAAAACAAGGGTGCTTCTTTTAGCACTATATTTTATATTTAGCATATTTAATGCTAGATTTAGCATTTTTTTAAATCATTTAGCATGAAAAAAATGCATCTAGCATATGGCATTTTTTTTAACATTTTTCCAAACAAATTTAGCATATTTTTAGCATTTTTTACAGTTTTATTTTGTGTTTTTTTAGAATATTTTGCATTAATTTGAATTTTTGCTATAAAAAAATATTATTGATGTTGTTTCCGATATAAAAACGCAACAACAGTATTAAATCAAACTTTTTCCACGGTTCTCTTTTAACAACTGAACTGGGATTTTTATAGTTTTTTAATAACATGTTAAAAGTGGTACTTTTAATTACTTATTTTTATTTTTTTCAAAACTATTTTAATTAAATTTTACGTTTTCTTTGTGTTGTTTGTTATTATATAGTTAAAAATAACACCAAATTTTATTATTTATTTTGAAATATATAGTTCAAAATCACAGTTTATTCTAACCCTCGTTTTTGAATAATTATCTCTTATTTTACAATTTAAGTTTAAATGTAACCGAATATGAAAAAGAAATATTATTTTTACTTCTAGAAAGTGCTAGGAACTATTTTTATACGTACACTTTGCTAGTCGCAAATTTTAACACGCTGGGAACCCTACTGGTAAACCTAATTCGAGTACGAAGAATTCAATGGTGATAGCAGTTTTTCAAATTTTCGCGATATTCGCAATTAAAAATTTTGACGCTAAGGTACAAAAAAAAATTATTTTTATACTTCTGGGATCATTTTTAATTATAAATTTATCAAATTTGATTAAATATGAATAACATTAAGGACATACATGGGACTAATTAATTAGGTGGACTAATGAATTGGTGATTTCATTACCATTGCATTGATATCAATTGTAATGAAGTTATTTTCATTACCATTTTTTTAATTAATGGTAATGATTCTAAAATTTAATTTCATTGATTTTAAATTTCATTACCATTAATAATGAATAAATTAAAAAAAATAATTGCCATTGACAGAAAAACGTAAAAATGGAGTAAAAAAATCGAAGATGGAATATGCTCATTCAGGCTCATGATCATTTGAAATTAAATACTACTTTCCATTTCATTGTTATTTGCATCCAGGTATTGTTTAACGGAATGGAATGGATCCTCCTTAAAAAATTATGTTTTATAACTTCCCCGGCCAAACCCGTTGTTCGTTTTCATATGCCTAAATTTTTTTGTAAACAAATGGTTTTTAATCACTTGTAATTAGTTTTTTTATACATAAGTGTAGTTTCATTACATTAGTAATGATTTTTCTAATGAAAAATATTTCATTACCATTAAATGGTAATGAAATTTTTTTCATTGTCATTAGTATGAACTAATGGTAATGAAATTTCAATGGTAATGAAAAATTCCCATGTATGATTAAGGAAGCAGTAATTTTTTTTCCAAAAACAGTTTTTCTCCAAATAAAAAGTACAATCCCAGGTAGAAAAATACAAACGGCAAAACGTTGGCAAATCACTGTATATGGTAGTACAAGCGCTGGCAGAGCGTCCGTTTTTCGAAAATTAAAGTACTGGGTCAACCTTGAAATGATATCGTCGCTCTTCGGTTGGCCGTTTATCTTTCCGAACGTTGGCAAAGCGTTGGTAACAATAGTAAAATAAGTGCTCTGCCAATCGGTATTTTAGATCAACTGTTTTTAATTCAATTCTTCATGAAAAAATCTGTAAAATCCCAATCCCGAAAGAAAAGAGAAACGTAAATTTTAGTATAGCAGCACTGTATCTAATAAGCGAATACATCTCTGATTAAAACTACAAATTCAATAGATTTTCACACAAAGAACAATTTTCCAGTTTTATCAATAGACTTGAAAACTGGTACTTAATAAGGGTGAACATTAAGGGCTGTATTCATAAGTTAAAAATAACGACTGCACAACGAAATGCAAATTCCGTTATGGGCATTTGTGTGTATAAAAAGTTGTGCACTGGATGTTAGTCATTAGTTTTAACTTATGAATACCGCTATAAGTGATTTTGTGAAACAAGTACTGGCAAAGTCCTTTTAGCAAACGTTGGCAATTCGTTTTAAGCCGATGTTTTACCAGTGGTATTTTTTTATACGGTTGTAAATTTTGTAAAACAGGCACTGACAAAGTCCTTTTACCTAACGTTGGCAAACCGTTTTGAACTGATGTTTTGCCGGTGGTTTTTTTTCATAAACAGTAGTAAACTTTGTAAAACAAGTATTGGGAAGCACTCTTTCCAAAGGTTGGCAAAGCGTTCTAAATTAGTGCTTTTGCAATGCTTTTTTTTGTACCATTGTAAAGCAACGATTTGCCAGTGCTTTGTTTTTTGTACCGTCTGCAATTTCTACTTAGGATGTTATGTTATTTTGTTTATTCAATAGGTTTTAGAAAAATATTTAATAGAGTTAAGAAAAAAAATTTCTTTCGATACAAAAAATTGCAAAAATTGTATTGATTTATTGAAATTAAAAAATTATCCCAAAAGTATAAAAATATTCTTTTATGGTACTTTAATATTAAAATTTTAAATCGGCATGCCCGACTTTAACTTTTTTACCCGTTTTACTTTTTGTTGTTGTTATGGTGAGGGAGTGAATTTAAACAAAAATACTCCAATTTCGGGAAAAAAAAATAATAATAATTTAAAGAATGGAGTTTAAAATAGAATTAATAGAATTGCAAAATGTTCTTAAGGTTCGTTTTTAATCTTTGCTATTTTGAATGATTTTTTTTAGGTTTGAGATAGATGGTAATGTGGATAGCCTTTGTGATAAATAGCGTTTTCCTATCTTTTAAGAATTTCAGTGGATTTTAATTTTTTTTACTGTAACATCTGGACAGTTTTTCATTTAATCATATCAAAAATCTTACCCCTCAATTTATAAACACTTAGTAAAGATATAGGAGGTTTACAAAACAAATTTTTCATACAAAATTTGTTCAATAAACCTCCTGTAACTTTGTAAACGTTTATGAATTTGGGTGTTACAATGTACTTAAACCAACACCACAAAAAGTATTAAACCTGACCGCGAAAATTATTTTTTTTAAAGAATTTCATGCAGGTAAGTAAGCCCAAAGATGCAGAAATTTGAAAACGGGAAACAGAGCGTGCAATAAAAACCATTAAATTGATTTGGAGTAGATAAATTAAGGCAGAATGGGAAATTCATTTTACCCGCCAAATTTGGGGTACTTTTGTTTATCCGCCTGTAACTTTTTGAGATAACATATTTTCAATGACACAATTGGGAAATCAAATAATAAATTTATTTTAATACTGCATTTATACTTGTGCAAAAACCACCTAGTTTTTGTACAAAACTAGTTTTTGATTGTTTTTTTTCATGAGTTTTGACAAGTTAAAAACTACAAGAGCCAAAAACCAGGTAGTTTTTTCTCAGGTATAAAAGTAGTATCAAGTACTTTTTAACTTTTTTTACAAGAATCAGCTTTTGAGTTGTTTTTAATTTATCTTTTATATAATTTTCGTTAATAAAAAGAAATGAATTCACGACTATAGACGACTTATTTTCAGTTTAATTGTAGAAAGTCACTAAAATACCTTTTTTTAACAAATTGAAATATTTTTTTATAAAATTTTTTTAGCATATTTTTTTAGTTTTTAGCATTTTTTTAGCATTTTTATGAAAAAAATCTAGCATTTTTTCCTAAATAAGTTTTGGCAATACTGCTTTTAAGTAAAAGCACTAAAAACAAAGGGTATTAAAATAAGTACAATTTTTTATTAAAATTAAAAGTATTTTCTTTCACAGAAACGTAAGTATTTTTTCGCTCAAAGTACTACTTGTCAGACAGTTTTTTTAAGGAAAGGAGCTTGTTTAAGTACTTCTGCTTATTGGAACTCGTTCACCCTCAGAAAAATTCGGTTGGAATTAGATTAATGCAACCGAAAAGAGGTTGCCGTAACCGTAAGTTGCTGCAACGGAAAAGAAGTTGCTGCAACCGAATTCGGTTGTCTCTACTGAAATTCGGTTGCAACATCTGAATTTGGTTGCAACAACCGAATTAATGAGGTTGCTGCAATTATAATTGTAATTATCACAAATTGGATGGGGTCGTTGCAAGCGAATTTATTTTATATAGGGTTGTAGCAACCGAATTAATCTTCAATTCGACTATAACAACCGAATTGAGTTGCCTTTTACACTTGTATTTTGAATTTTTATCTATCAATAAAACTTCAAAACAGAAAATATTCAATGTGTTCGTTTACTCGAAATTCTTACTACTTTTACTATAATTGGAAAGTTTTGTTTACTTTTTGTATTGAATTTTTCCAGCTGTAGTAAAAGTAGTAACTTGTAGTAAGTAAACGAACAAGCCTATTATGTTAAAACGAAATTTATTTTAAAAAGGAGGAAAGCAGAATAATTTTTCAAATATTGCAAGGTTCGTATAAATGAAGTTTATTAGTTTGCACACGTTAACATATTTGATATAATTTTTTGCAGCTACTTAAGCTGATTGCGATTGAGAAAAGGGGATGGAATTCAAAACCAAATCCTTGGATAAAATTATTCAACAAGGTATGTAACTACTATCTATAATTTAATTTTAAACATAGTGTAATCAACTAAATTTACAATAGATTTTGCGCTGGAAGCATTACGCAGTAAGAAGCACCTTATAAGTCCGGATAAAGAGCAAGAATCTCTATATATGTGACCTTCTACGAGAAAAGGGACCTAGTGTGTCAAAAAATGGGTTTGGACTTAAGAGTGGATTCTGGTACCTAAAAGGGTGTATAATAAGATGAAATGAGTTAGATTTCTGATAAAAATTTATTTACCATACCAAATCGCATCTCCCAACTAAAGGTGTGTCCAAAGTGATAATGCGTTATGAAACTTTAAATGCGTTCTTCTCAAAACTTCATTTTCACACACTAGGTCCCTTTTCTCGGAGAAGGTCACATATGCTAATTTGAATATCTACCTCGTGATAATGGGTGTCGCGGCAAATTGCAAATGTATTGAGTTTAACCTGACCTGAATCAATATATCCTAACAAAGCAAGGAATTTATAAATATTTTATTTCGCGATTCTTTTATCAAATAAGAACCGTTCCTCCAAAGAAGTGAGTTTTTTGCATGCTCCCATGTGGTCTAAAATCATTAATTGCAAAAAATTATCTCGACTCCAATTAAAAAAAACTGCTTAAGAAAATTTTTATAATAATTTTAGAGATAAAAGTTGGTTTAAATTGAGAATTTATAAAGTTTTTGTAAAAGCAAAAAATTCAGTTATAATGAAATTCCATATCTCCATAATTTTAACTTCCATTTTGTTGGAAATTATTTTATTTCATAGTGAAAATAAAATACCTTAAGCCGAGCACACACGGTCAATATAATTTATTTAAATTTTATTGATCTTTGCACACACATTTTCAATGTTATTAGAAAAATATAAAAGAAATTAAAATTAATCAATATTTTCCATCCTATAAAAAATTGCAAAAATTAGCGTTTTTTTTTATAGTGACTATTTGTTTATTTGGCAATAATTTGTATGTTTTGTTAATTTTATTTATTTATTTATTTTTTAACAAAAAAAAAAAAAAAACAAATTTAAAAAACCAACATTTCAATATTGGCCACACACTTTTCAATAATATGAAATTGAAAAACAAAAATCCAAAACATTTTCGGTGGGTCTCATAATGTAGGTTTAACTTTAACTTAACTAAAAACAAAATAAAATGTCAAAAAAATTTACACAAAACAACAACAAATTTTTGGGTTAACTATTAACCTAAGTTTAAACCTGCAGTATGAGACCCACCGTTTGAAATTTTCAAATTTAATTGACAAACTTTCAATATAGGGTACAGACCTTCAATTAATTTGTAAACAATCAAAAATAGATCAATAATATTGAACGTGTATGCCCTACTTTAAATGAGCTTCACTAGTGTTTTGATATATTAAATATTTGCCAATATATTTAGAATTCGCGCCATAAAAACTGTAACTGTCATATCTTCTGAATACATACTTAGATTTTATTAAAATATAATTATTTCTAGATAAAAGAAGTCCTTGAAACCCCTATAACTTCTTTTTTGGATCAGGCGTGTTAGAAAACTAAAAACCATCACATGTCTAAAACTAATATAACAATTTTTTAAAAATACATACATAGTTATATTTGAAAGTGAGTGTAAGGTGTTTAGAACCCTATATTAACATTTTGCCGCTCACATTGGGTCTTTCGTTTTTTTCTTTGAAGGAATATTATTTTGATTTGTGTTCTTAATTTTTTTTATTTAATCAGAGGCTTCTTAATTCAAGTTTCTAAAAGATATTTCAAAGCAGGGTATTTTTTGTGATTATTATATTTTTTTTTTAATTTTAATAATGGGAATTTCTTCATTCACTTCTTTTGTGTGTACTCATTTTTTAAAGAAAGGGAAATTCTTTTAGTTCTCATTCTTTGAGAGAAAAGCACTTATTGAAATTCCATTTTTTATTGTTTATCAAAGGTATTGTACTAAATAATATATCTTTCATTTCAAAGAAATATTTCTAAACGAAATACCATATTATAAATAAAATTATTAATTCAACTTTCCCTAAAGTATTTCGCACAAACAGTTATGTAAAGGTTTTTGAAAGAAGAACACTCTCCTTTAGGGGAAGAGCACTAAGAGAACTACCATTTCTTTTAAAGAAAATCTACTTGATAATAAAACTAAAAGAAACCGTTTTTTATTGCAAAAAATAATTTAGAATTTCAGCTAACCTAATAGAAATCATCGGTTGAGACAACCTCGTTCTCCAATAAATTCTGTTGTCACAACCTCTCAATAGGGTTGCTGCAACCGAATTCGCTTGTCACAACCCCATAATTCGGTTAACACAAATGAATTCGGTTGCTAAAACCTCGATATTCGGCTGCCGCAAATTTTTGGCTGGGTATTCTTAAAAATAAAAGTACATCTTTTAGTACTATGTCCTTAAAAAATGTAAGCGCGTGTGGTTGCGGATTCGAGTCCCAACCAAGGCAACATAAATTTATGAAAAATAATATTATGTATGAGTTTTTTCTATCCCTTTGTATGAGTTTTTTCTATCCCTCATACATATCGCAGCGTCCTCCCTCGGTGTTCCCATAGTACTTAACCCCACCGAAGTAAAATAATATAACAGGGCTATGAACTAAACAGTTCAACAAAGCTCGCCAACTCTTGAAATTTAATTTTGGCAACCATTAACCAGCGATAAACTGTTATGAAATCAACTTATAAAAATTTTACTTAATTTACAAATATCAAATATATATTACCATCAAAACCTTTCCTGGTTATTAAATAAATGCCTCATCTTCGAAATAAATAAAATGATTTTTCCTACAAAGGATTTACTAATGAAAAGTACTACAACACTACACTAAGCAAATCTTTTTATGTTTATCAAAAGCACATTTTTAGTGTTGGCACGCTCTTTTTCACATTTTTGTTTTATGCCTATAACTTTTGCGATGTTTGTCTTGAATTTATAAAAAAATAATATTTTTTTTTTTTATTTTTGAAGTTTGAAGTTTATAGCAAAATTCAATTTCAAACAAAGTTGTTCAAATCAATTCGGATACTGTAACCGAATTACTGGGTTGTTGCAACAGAATCAATAAGAAATTCGGTTGCAGCAACCTCGTTTATAAAAAAATTGTCTGTGAAAATCGAATTGGGTTGTGGCAACCTAATTTTCTAAAATTCGGCTGCTTCAACCTCATTTATTCGGTTACCACAAACTAATTCGGTTCCTGCAACCGAATTCAGTTACAACAACCGCATTTCGGTTACAACAACCTCTTTTTTTTGGTTGCATCAACCTCATTTCTATTTTTGGGAGGGTGTATATTTAAATTTTCAGCAAATAAATTAGATAAAGTAAAACTTTTCTACAAATTTTTTCAGTTTTTTTCAGTCTACTAATATTCAGCAAAAAGTTAAGTAATTTTAGAAAGAATTTTTTTCGTTTGCAATCGACTAGGTGTTAGCAAAACTTTTGCGGAGATTACTATTTTTTGGTAAAAATCAGCTCGCTGATTTTCTGCAAACACCTTTTGCTGAAATTACCATCTCTTCGTAAGCACGCTCCTTACTAAAAATTTGCTGACACAGCAACATTTTTTGCAAACTTTACTGAATTTTTTTAGTGTAGGGTATACACATTAACGCTGAACACCAACCAATCATATAGCCTTATTTCTCAAAACACTACACCTAACTTCACCTAATTTTTTTTTAAATTTTGTAAAACCCGCTGATGAACGCGGTGATTGTCCGTGTTGACTTACGTAGTTTTTAAACAAAATCATATGAAAAAGGAAAATTGTAAATCACCAGACTGTTATTTTGATCACTTGAATTGTCAAATATATCAGTTGCTTTTTTTTAATTTATTTTTCAATAACACGACTTTATTTTTCTAAAATTTTATTGAAAAAGTACAGTGCAGAAAATTAATTAAAAGACCTAATCACCGATTAACATTCTGCAAAGGAATATATTACTTCAAAAATTTTTCTTTTTCCACAATTTTTTTCGGGGATTCTGTTTGCAACTTACCACCAAACTTTGTTGTATGAAATGGGTATTATAGTCCCTAGATTAAAAATTTTAAAAAACCGCATCAAAAAAATTGCGAAACAATAGTAGAACACGAAAAAATACTTAATGGTAGAAAAAATTAATTAAAACAGTTAGTCAGCGATTAACATTCTGCAAACGAATAAAATTATGGAAAAGTTCTTAATTTTGCAAAAAATTTTGCGCAATTTGTTTTTTTGCAAACTAAGCACCAAACTTTGGTGTATGATATTGGTATTATAGTCCCTAGATTATGAATTTAAAAAAACTACACTTAAACAAATACAAAATAATCTCGGAATGCGAAAAAAGGATTTATGGTACAAAAAATTAATTAAAAAACTTAATCAACGATTTACATTCCGCAAGCAAATATATTGATGGAAAAATTTCCGTTTTTTCGCTGATTAAGTTTTTTAATCGATGTTTTGTACTAAAAAGCCTTTTTTCGCATACCGCAGTTTCATTTCATTTTCATTTAATTTATTTTATTTGATTTTCCAGCACAACAAGAATGAATTCTTATAAATGACTGTGCTGGAAGATATATTCCAATTACAATTTTGAGTACTCAAATACAACATTAAAAATATAAATTTGCTAATTAAATTGAGTTATATAATTATTAAAATTAAAAATTAAGAAAAATACAAACATAATTATATTAAAATTGAAATCATTACATCATTTTATTTGAACAATATTAAAATTTCTCTTTTAAAACGTTGTGTGTTGCTAATAGTTTGAATATTATTGGGCAGATTGTTCCAAAGACGGGTGGTATGATTAAAGAACTTTCTTTTTTGAAAAATTATAAATGGAAGGTGGTGGGACAAGTCCCTTTCCACGTGGAGATCTTGCAAAATGCATTTATATATTCAAATAAATAATTCGGCTCTTCTAAGTATATAATCTTATTGATCATGAGAAGGCACCTATATTTTAATAGGTCATCAAAACACATGTTAAACAGCTTATACGAATACATTGATATATGTTCTCTTCGTTTCTGCTTAAATACATATCTAGCAATATCATTGTAGGCAACAAGAAGTTTTCTGGAATCAACACTATCAGTGTTCGCAAATATTTCACAACCATAGAGGAGAACTGGTAGGTTTTCGCTAAAAGCATTCTTATATCGAATGGCGTTGATGTTTGCACAGCCCAAAGGTTCTTAGCATTGCGCGAACTTTACCAACAGTAGCATTAATATGGTTAGTCCACGAAAGTTGGGTTTTAAAAATTATTCCCAAATTAGTAGCATTTTGCACAACAGTAATATTTTCGTCGTAAATTTTAATATGAGCATCAATTTCCAGTTTCAAATTATTTCTCGATATGAAGATACATTTTGACTTTGTCGGATTTAGACACAAGCCATTCAAATTAGCCCAGTTGTTTATATGAGACAGATCATTGTTGATTGAGTTTATGCAGTTGATTATATTATTTGAAGTGGACCAGAATACAATTGTACATCGTCTGCATGCGTTTGTATTTTACAGTGAGAAACGACATTGGGCAGGTCATTGATGTACATACAGAAAAGTAAAGGTCCTAGGATTGACCCTTTGGTACTCCTCTATCAACATGCAGCACACTTGAAGTCCTTCCATTTAATGTCACAAATTGATATTTATTTGAAAGATACGACCGTATCAGCTTACAAGCGGACTTACAAAAATAAAATAGCTTTTCTAGCTTGGTAATTAGTATTATGTTATCCACAGAATCGAAAGATTTGCTGTGATCCAAAAGCACAAGGAAGGAGACCATATTTTCATCAAGTTGGCTCCTTAAGTTCTCAACAACGTCAATTAATGCTGTAATGCAGCTAGTCGGAAACCTGACTGCCTGTCAGATAATAAACCAAAACTATTTAAGTGCTCTTCCATTTGTCTACCCGAGTAAAAAAAATTGATCTCGCGCAATATCTAATCATATCCAATTTGATATTGTTTAAGATCTGCTGTAATATATAGCTGATCCAATTAGATCTCAAAATTGGGTGTATCCAATGATATCGTATTAGATCCGATTGTATATATGGGGATAAAGTAAGATCAAGTTATATCTCAAAATTGGGAGGCCCAATGATATCTTTGGGGATAAACCTAGATCTAATTTGATCCGAAAAATGGCGGATCGAATTAGATCCATTTATATATTTGTGGATAAACTTAGATCTAATTTGATCCGAAAAATGGAGGATCGAATTAGATAGAGCTATATATTTGTGGATAAACTTAGATCTAATTTGATCTCAATTTTGGCAGATCGAATTAGATCTAGCAATATATTTGTGGATAAACTTAGATCTAATTTGATGTGGAAAAGTGGCAGATCGAATTAGATCCAGCAATATATTTGGGGATAAACTTAGATCAAAATTAATCCGAAAAATGGCAGATGGAATTAGATCCAACAATATATTTGTGGATAAACTTAGATCTAATTTGATCCGAAAAATGGAGGATCGAATTAGATAGAGCTATATATTTGTGGATAAACTTAGATCTAATTTGATCTCAATTTTGGCAGATCGAAAATATATTAGATCCATCAATATATTTGTGGATAAGCTTAGATCTAATTTGATCTGGAAAAGTGGCAGATCGAATTAGATCCAGCAATATATTTGGGGATAAACTTAGATCAAAATTGATCCGAAAAATGGCAGATGGTATTAGATCCAGCAATATATTTGTGGATAAACTTAGTTCTAATTTGATCCGAAAAATGGCAGATCGAATTAGATCCAGCAATATATTTGGGGATTAAGTAAGATCTAAATATATCCAAAAAATCACAGATCAAAAATTAGATCCAGTAATATATTTCGGGATTGTGTAAGATCTTAACTTTTCCGATAAATTGCAGATCGAATTAAATCCAGTTATTTGGGGATTTGGTAAAATCTTAATTTATCCCATAAATTGCAGATCGAATTAGATCTAGCAATTTATTTCAGTATTAAAATGGCAGACCGAATTAGAAACAGCAAATTTATTTGGGGATTGACATCTAAAACTATCCAGAAAAATGACAGATAAAATTAGATCCCGCATTATATTTGGGTACTACGTAAGATCTCCATTTATTTGGGATTAAATAAGATACCAGACAGATATTGACAACAGTTCAAAAAATAATACAATGGTAGAGCACTGATTTTATAAAAATTACAATATTTTTTTAAAATTAGGTTTAAACTCAGAACTCTCGAGTTCGATACCGTTTACGGCAATGCATTTTTTTATAAAAAGAATTTCTTTTTATAAAATTATAATTTTATTTTCTATAAATGTTTTTATAAAATTATATTTTTTTTATTAAATTGAATTTTTTAAAAAAATAATTTTATTTGCATCTTTTTAACGCTCTACACCATTTCCAATTGTATCAATTGTTTTTAAGATTTATCAATTGTATTTCAGAAATAATCAATTGAATTTCAGTTTTATCAATTGTATTTCAGAACTTATCAATTATTTTTCAGATTTATGAATTGTATTTCAGAACTAGTCAATTGAATTTCAGTTTTATCAATTGTATTTCAGAAATTATTAATTGTATTTCCGAAATTCACAACTGTATTTCAGAAATTATCAAACTGTATTCCAGAAACTATCAACTGTATTTCAGAAATTATTAATTCTATTTTCGAAATTTACAACTGTATTTCAGAAATTATCAATTGTATTTCAGAAATTATGAAATGTAATTTAGAAATTCTTCTTTATTAACTATGATAAAAAATCAACAAGTTCTGAAATAGATTTGATTATTTCTGAAATACAATTAAAAAAATTCTAAAATACGCTCCATAATTTCTGAAATAGATTTAAAATTTCTGAAATACAATTAATAGCTTCTGAAATACAGTTAATATTGTAGTTGCTGATGATTTACCATATACGACCATATATTGTTTAAATGTCACCATACATATATGACAATATATTGTTTAAATGGCACCATATATGGTATGTTCCCTATTAAAAAAACAATATTGATCTTTATATGGTAATATATAACTTATAGTCATCCATGTACCATTTGATCCGAAAAATGGCCCGATAAAATTGTATCAGTTGTTTATCAGTTTTTATCTAATTGCATCAGTTTAGATCTGACCTGATTAAGTTATGTGTTAATCAGATGAAATTGTATCAGATTTTAGACCTGATACAATTTTATTGGTTTATATCACATGGTATCAGTTTAGGTCCAAATAGATATATTTGTATACAAAATTATATAGTTATATCCCAATTTTGACCTGATATCAGTTTAAAACTTTAATACAATTGTATAAGGTAAATGTCGGATACAATTATATTTTATTTATATAAAATTGAACCAATTACGATCAAACCTGACACCATTACATATAAACCGATAAGATTGTATCAAGTCAAAAATCGGATACAATTTCATTTGATTAACACATAATTTAATCAGGTCAGATCTAAACTGATGCAATTAGATAAAAATTGATAAACAATTGATAAAAATATATCCGGCCATTCTTCGGATGAAACTGTATATTTATACAGATATAACTTAATCAAATATATGACTATATGTAACTATTTTTACTCGGGCTTTTTAAATGATACGATATATCAAAGTATATGGTACTATATATGGTAGCATATATTATCATATCTGGAACTGTATTAAAAATGTTGGTCATAAGGTACCATATATGACCATATATTGTTGAAATGGCACCATATATCATAATGTATGGTTTAAATGTCAATACATATGATACCATATATCAATATATATTGCACTATATATAGTAGCATATATTATTATATCTGGAACTGTATTAAAAATGTTGTTCATGAGGTCCCATATAGTAGCATATATTGTTGAAATGGCACCATATATGATAATATATGGTTTAAATGGCACCATATATAGTAATATATTACTTAAATAACACCATATAAAAATATATATGGCACTATATATTGAATCATATATTATCATATCTGCAACTGTATTAAAGATTTTGTTCATGATGTACCATATATGACCACATATTGTTTAAATGCCACCATATATCATAATATATGGTTTAACTGGCCCCATATATAGTTATATATTGTTTAAATGATACCATATATAATTATATATTGCTAAAATGCCACCATATATATTAAGATATAGCTCTATATACAACTATATATGCAATAAGATCAGCCCATGCTATGTAATATATAATCATATATACCATATCCAATATTAAAGAGGCCGGTATCTAATTAGATGAAATTATATATGGCATAATATAAGGAAAATTTTTGGAAAAAGACGTCATATATAATTATATATGGATATACATAACGACATGTCTAATTATATATTGTAATGTATGCCACATATGATTATATATAGTTTTTTTTACTCGGGAATATACAGTTTCATCCGAAGAATGCCCTGATATATTTCTATCAATTGTTTATCAATTTTTATCTAAATGTATCAGTTTAGATCTGACCCGATTAAATTATGTGTTTAATAAATTATGTGTTTTTGACCTGATGCAATTTGATCGTTTTAAACTGATATCAGGTCAAAATTGGGATATAACTATATAATTTTGTATACAAATGTATCTATTTGGACCTAAAGTGATACCATGTGATATAAACCAATAAAATTGTATCAGGTCAAAAATCAGATACAATTTCATCTGATTAACACATAATTTAATCAGGTCAGATCTAAACTGATGCAATTAGATAATAACTGATAAACAAATGATACAATTTTATCGGGCCATTTTTCGGATCAAATGGTACATGGATGACTCTAAGTTATATATTACCATAAAAAGCTCCATATTGTATTTTTTAATAGGGAACGTACCATATATGGTGCCATTTAAACAATATATGGTCTTATATGGTAACTCATCAACAACTACAATATTAACTGTATTTCAGAAGCTATTAATTGTATTTCAGAAATTTTAAATGTATTTCAGAAATTTATTAATTGTATTTCAGAAATAATCAAATCTATTTCAGAACTTGTTGATTGTCTATCATAGTAAATAGAGAAAAAATTCTAAATTACATTTCATAATTTCTGAAATACAATTGATAGTTTCTGGAATATAGTTTGATAATTTCTGAAATACAGTTTTGAATTTCGGAAATACAATTAATAATTTCTGAAATACAATTGATAAAACTGAAATTCAATTGATTATTTCTGAAATACAATTGATAAATCTTAAAAACAATTGATACAATTGGAAATGGTGTAGAGCGTTAAAAAGATGCAAATAAAATTATTTTTTTTTTTAAATCAATTTAGTAAAAAAAATATAATTTTATAAAAACATTTATAGAAAATAAAATTATAATTTTATAAAAAGAAAATCTTTTTATAAAAAAAATGCATAGCAGTGAACGGTATCGAACTCGAGACCTTCTGAGTTTAAACCTTATTTTAACAAAATATTGTAATTTTTATATAATCAGTGCTCTGCCATGTATTATTTTTTGAACTGTTGTCAATATCTGTCTGGGATTGTATTTAATCCCAAATGAATGGAGATCTTACGTAGTACCCAAATATAATGCGGGATCTAATTTTATCTGTCATTTTTCTGGATAGTTTTAGATGTCAATCCTCAAATAAATTTGCTGTTTCTAATTCGATCTGCCATTTTAATACTGAAATAAATTGCTAGATCTAGTTCGATCTGCAGATCTTAAGATCTTACCAAATCCCCAAATAACTGGTTTTAATTCGATCTGCAATTTATCGGAAAAGTTAAGATCTTACGCAATCCCGAAATATATTACTGGATCTAATTTTTGATCTGTGATTTTTTGGATATATTTAGATCTTACTTAATCCCCAAATATATTGATGGATCTAATTCGATCTGCCATTTTTCGGATCAAATTAGATCTAAGTTTATTCACAAATATATTGCTGGATCTAATTCCATCTGCCATTTTTCGGATCAATTTTGATCTAAGTTTATCCCCAAATATATTGCTGGATCTAATTCGATCTGCCACTTTTCCACATCAAATTAGATCTAAGTTTATCCACAAATATATTGCTAGATCTAATTCGATCTGCCAAAATTGAGATCAAATTAGATCTAAGTTTATCCACAAATATATAGATCTATCTAATTCGATCCTCCATTTTTCGGATCAAATTAGATCTAAGTTTATCCACAAATATATAAATGGATCTAATTCGATCCGCCATTTTTCGGATCAAATTAGATCTAAATTTATCCCCAAAGATATCATTAGACCTCCCAATTTTGAGATATAACTTGATCTTAGTTTATCCCCATATATACAATGGGATCTAATACGATATCATTGGATACACCCAATTTTGAGATCTAATTGGATCAGCTAGATATTACAGCAGATCTTAAACAATATCAAATTGGATATGATTAGATATTGCGCGAGATAATTTTTTTTACTCGGGTATCCATATCAATATCATTATTGGCAATGCATTTAGTTTTAGCACCTATGCCTATTTCACGTATTTCCTTAAATTTTCTTTTACTGGCTAAAGCAGAGGAAAACTTTTGGTTGTAATATTGCAATTTCGCTTCATTAATTCGTGTCACAACTTTATTTCTTGAGTTTTTAAATATGAAATGTAGATCCAGAGTTTTGTAATTTTTCCATCTCTTGTACGCTAAATCACGTTCATCGATGAGATGTTTTATTCTTAAATTAAACCATGGCGGTTGTGTAGCTTTTATTATCCTTGTTTTTACAGGCAAACAGTCATTAAAAATATTAGTTGCAAATAGTTAACCTGATCATTTATATTATCCATATTGTGTATTGAACTCCATTGATTTATTAACAACTCGTCAATATTATGGAAATCAGGGAAAGTATAATGGGTATCCTCTAAGGTATTCAATCGATTAATTGTTATTGGATTAATGGAACAATTTTGCCAAAAAATTTTTAGAATAATTTAAAATGTTCAATTTTCGAATAACGAATAATTCGAATAATTTCATACGATTAATCGATTAATCGAAATTTGTAAAAAATTACAAAAATGTTTAAAAAATATAAATTTGTTATTAAAGTAAATATGCTAAAATCTCAAAACTCATTTAAAAAATTGTGATTAATAACTTGCTGTAGGCTTCTTCCTATCCGGATTTCATTCTGGCCTAAAAATAATCAAGGGGCGACTTTTAGAATTTCAAAAAAAAATTGTTTTTATGTGTTAGACCAACACTCAGGGGATGCCCCCTACTAACGCAGTGCATTGTGTTGGTATTAGGAAAATAGGTTATGGGGAGGAAGAAAGAGGGAGTAGTGTTTGTGAATATTTGATTTGAATTTCTCTACATTCTAAGTAACAGGGAAGACCTCTGCGGGGAGTTTATTCCACATACGGCTGGTGCGACTGATAAACGAATTCTCTCTGTAATGCGTCGTGAGATCCGCTGGACAATCGACAACAAACGGATGGACTCTACTTGATAAGCGAGTATTAAGAATAAAAACCTGGGCTTTGGGGATAAGTTCACTTATCTCAGCAGAGCACTTCCCATGGTAATATCGATAGAACAGGGTTACACAACCCACATTCCGACGATGCTCCAATGAGTCAATAGAGCTGGATACTCTACTGTCATTGATAAGCGCCGACGCCCTCCTTTGCACACGGTCCAGAAGCTCCAAAATAGACTTCGAAGCTCCTGCCCATATATGGGAGTTGTATTCCATCTTCGGTCGGATATAGGTGGTATAAATAGTGAGTAAATCGGATGGAGTGAAGCACTTCTTGCACCGACGTAAAAAACCTAGACACTTGAATGCTTCTTTCGACACCTGAAAAACATGCTTATTCCATCGGACATCACACTGAATTTTCATGCCCAGAACATCAAGAGTATCCGATTCCTCAATGTCGATATCATCCATATGTACAGATGGCAGTGTTGACCCCGCAGCCCTATGGTCAACATACAACATTGGGTCTTACGCGCATTAAAATCCACCTTGTTCGCATGACCCCACTCAGAGATTGCAGAGAGGTCACGATTTAGTGTGTCATTCCCAAAGAAAAAACAGACAACATTTTTTTTTGTCATTTTGCTTTGTCATCTTCCAGCTTACTACTCTGTTGTTGTGACTGATCTGGTAAAGTAGTGGTATCTATTTACGTATAATAATTTTTTAAGTATTTTTACGACTTTTTTAAATGTTGATATTATACGATAGCATTACTAATTATTGTGATTAATAATTATTAATTACAATTAATGCTCAATGTAATAAAGCTTGTTTAGTGAGCATTCTGAATTAATAAAATAAAATGAAGGGATACCTTCACGTAAACGTATAAAAAAAACAATTCTCAACAGAATTCCCTACATTTACGTTTTTTATGTATTCCATGCATACGATAGAGATACAAATCAATGTACGGGGTGTTATATTCACCTTAACTCTTTAACTCATTGCGGTGTGGTTCTACCCGGTTTGGATAAAATTTGAATATGTGAAAAAGGGGATAGAAAAAATAAAAATATTGACAAAATCTGCTCTTAATTATTACATTTTTTATTTTTATGAATTTTAGAAGAGTTACTGTATTTAGTTTTGTTTCTTTTTTTAAATAAAATTATTAAAAATACAACAAGTGTACGTATATTATTTTACGTAAAATTTTTTCGATTAATCGATTAATTTTAAAATTTTGTTCGATTAACCGGTTAAGAAAAAAACCTGAATAATTATTTGCGCGATTAATTGAATACCCTAGTGTCCTTATTGTTCACATGCGTATCATAAGTGAGAAATATTAAGTCATGAAACATAAAAAACATTCCCCCCATTTATCTTAATATTAAGTCATGTTTGGAGAAAACTGGTGCGGATATTTGATTATAAAGCAAAACTTTAGATTAGAACAAAGAACACATCTATGAGACTGTTTGAGCTTCTGTTATAATGAGTTGGGATTGTTGTGTTGACCGGTAATAGGCCGTTTAGTTGCATTGGCTCAGTTAGGGATGATTAGGTCAAAATATTGCTGTTGAAATCACGAACTAATACAATGTCATTACACGTCAGCGAAGAGTCTTCTATTTTAGACATTAATGAACCAAAATCCGAATTATTATTAGGTTTATATAATTTCTTATTTGGTATATAAATAGCACCAATAAGCATTTTTCTCTTGTCTATAGCCTTCATCTCCAAGAATACATATTCAATTTTACTGTGTTGATTGGACTTGAATTTTAGAGTACAATTTATTTCATTTCTAACATATATAGATACAACTCCATCATTCGTTTCTCTATCAGCTCGAAAGATTCTGAAACCAGGCAAGTTGTAAATATTATCACTTATTTTAGGGTTAAACCAAGACTCCGAAACACAGATTACGTCGACTCCTGATGCATGGAAAATATATCTAAATTCGTCCATTTTATTGTTCAGGCTTTGGGCATTGAAGTGTACTATTTTGAGTCCAGTTTTTTGTTTAGCCAAAATTCGAATCATTGCAAAGACACTGTCTTTGGAACTATACGCACTATTACTGATCATTTAATAATACGAAAGTAACAACACACATAAATACATTTATTAAAATTTGTAAACAGTGTAAGTAAAGAGTTTTTGATTCGAATGAAAAGTCATAAATACAAATTTGAAAAAAATAATAGTATAATAATTTCCGTTATTAGTTTTTAAATTCTAAGAAAAAATCATAAATAAAAATTTTAAATAAGTATAATTTACAAAAATTATATTGATGTTTAAACACATAAACTGCGGGTTAATTTGACGATGTAAAAAACTGGTTCAATTGGTCAGGAGACTCAATTGCACGAGGATCATCACAGCTATTAGGTTTCACATACACAATTCCACGTAAAGTATAGGCAGCTTTCAGGTAATTATCCTTTTTAAGTCTTAGCGATTTCTTAAATATGTTGTAATTCGTTATTTTGCAAATTTTAAAGAGTATTTTTTTTAATTCATAGTCTTGGGACTATAATACCGATTTAATACACCAAAGTTTGGTGCTTAGTTTGCAAAAAAAATCGGGAAAAAATTTGTTTACAAAACAGAAAATTTTTGAATCATTATATTCATTTGCAAAATGTTAATCGCTGATTGTGTTTTTTAATTAATTTTTTCTACGATAAAGTCTTTTTTCGCGTTCCGCTATTATTTTGAAACTTTTTAAGTGCGGTTTTTTTAAATTTATAATATATATATATATATAAGTTCCCGTAGTTCCTATACGGAACATAGGGCCACTACATTTGTTGTGGTTTCTGTAATCTTAAAAATTTAAGATGAGTAGCTGATTGGGCTAAAGCATCCGATCCTGGAGCTGGGGCTGCCAGCAACGCCTCCAGGCAGACAGTGGATTCGGGATTAATTACCACATCCACGATGCGGTCATGCTTCAGTAAATATTCATGTCCATTTACCTACTTACCTGAGACGTTAAGATGTACTTTAACCATTCAGGCTACATGACCGAGCGCCTTCTCACACTAGCTAGCTATCAGAGGTATCTGAAAAGCCATTGCCCGGGAAATACTTGGTCTAAGACCGGAAGTAGTGAGCTGCTTGGACATTCAAACAGAGGAATCGTTTCTGGTCACTCCCAAGTGAGTGACAGTCAGAAAACTTTCCGCACTAAGTGCACCTTTGTAGAAAGTCCCATTTCCCAAATTTATAATATAGGGACTGTAATACCCATTTCATACAACAAAGTCTAGCGGCTAGTATCAAAAAATTGCGAAAAAAAATTTACTAAAATGGAAGATTTTTCCACCAATATATTTGTTTGCAGAATCCTAATCGCTGATAAAGTTTTTTTAATTAATTTTTTGTACCATAAAGCTTTTTTCGCGTTCCGCGATTATTTTGCAATTTTTTGAGTGTGTTTTTTAAAATTCATAAACTGGACTACAACATCAATTTCATACACCAAAGTTTGGTGCATAGTTTTAAAAAAAAATCGTCAAAAAGAAATTTTGCAAAACGGAAAATTTTTGCATCATTAAATTGGCTTGTTAATAATTAATTGAGTTTTTTAATTAATTTTATCAACCATTTTTTTAAGATATTTTGGAAATGGAAACGAATATTGAATTTTTTCTTTTTTTGTTTAGATTTTTATTCTATTTTAAGGTATCCCTAAGTTATATGAATTCCAACAAAAAAGGTTAAAATTAGACTATTTTTGCAGAAAGATGGCAACTCTTAATTGTAAGTACTTAACAATTCAGGTGATAACATAAAAATCAATCACGAATACGTAGGGATTTATAAAATAACATTTTTTGTTCCCCGCGTTAGGTGAGTGAAGTGTAGGTGATGTGATGAACACCAATTCTCACAGACTACAAACTTATTTGGAAAGATCGTATCATTAAAAATGAATGGTATATCTTAATTAAGGACCTTCATCGCGATCTAGGCGTTAAACTTGTGAAAGTAGTTATTCGAAATTGCAGCTTAAAATATACCATTAAAATATACACTCAAACTTTGAAGTAACACCAGTACCAGAAAGTGTTATACAAAAAAGCCTATAATGCTTTACTCCTAAGTGACTACTTGCTTACTTCTTCTGATGTAAAAAATTAGCTATACACGATATCTTATTAATTATAATTAAATTTATTGAATTATACTAATAGAAAACATAATTATATTAGGTATTGATTTAGTATAATTTAATACCCATTAACCGTAAGATAAATTACTTATTGTCATTATTGACAGGTGGCTTTAACATTCAGAAAATAATAAAAAATATTCGATTAATCGGGCAAAACTCTCGAATAATTGTCTAATCCATTAACTAGCACAGAAAAAAAAACGAAATAAGTGAACGCCCTACATTCCAAAGTATACGCGTGCACAATATGTAATAAATCCATACCTCAGAGTCAGTTTTGGCATTTCTGTCTTGGAATGGACGAAATATATAAAAAAAATTTTTTTTTTAAATCGCTTTTTTAACACTGTTTACTTACAGTGAATATACCCCAAGTGCTACACGCCGATTTGAATGAAATTCGAATATGTGATGGAGAATAAAAATCTTAAGTTGACATATTTATTTTATGTGCAACCGCGAAGTTTAAGGGGTTAAAAAGTGAGGTCAAAAATTACCCATTTTTTTGTTTTTTCAGTTTATTTCATACACTGAAAATATTATTACAGTAACTGACTTTAGTTTATTTAAAAAGTTTTCCGTACATTTATTTTTAAATGATTATTCAGTTAAATGCAGAAGAAATATATTTTTGAACTGTTTTTGTCTTTTATTTAAAAAACAAATTACATAGAAATGCGGATTTTAATTGTTTGGTAAAAAAGAAACCCTTTTAGAATTCTAGATTAGTTAAAAAAATTAAATAAAATAAATATCATTTATTCTTACGGATTTTGTAGTCAATTTTTTGAAAGTAATTAAAACGAAATAAATGAAAAATCATTACTTTTTTAAGGATTTTGTTGTTAATGTAAAAATATATGAAAAGTTCTTTTGATTTAAGTGAAAAGTCAGTAGACCGGGTTTCAATTGGTTTTTCATTTATTTTAAATTACATTTTCAGTTAATTTAAACTACAAACTATTTTGAGTGTATAACCAATATTCTAACTAAATATATGATAATTAAATATGTATAAAAATTAAATAGTTTAACACGTTCAATATATTTTTAAAAAGTCGATTGAATTTCTCACTCGAATATTTAAAGGCAATAACGCCGTTTCCGTAAGAAGAAAAAAACGCAAAAAGCCGTTATAAATTAAAATTTTTTATTCCTTTTTCGGCAACTAAAGCTGTTTTTTTAAAGAGTTTAAATGTTAGCAATTTGTTTAAACCAATATAAAGTTAAAATTTTATAAATTTCGCGGACTACCAAACAAATCTTTTTGAAAAATACGCCGTGAAAATCTGTACTGAATATGTGAAACTCAATATCTCTTAAACCACTTGACTTTTTGGTGCATTTTTTGTTCTAAAATTATAAGCCTCAGTTTATGTTATTTCTGTAATAACAAAAATATAAAATTCTTTAAAGCAGTTTAATGGAGAAAATATTTATTAAATACAAAATTTTTGTAAAATAGGAGCTAAGGCCTTTTCGAAATTCAAGATTTAATAATATGCAATTTAATTATTTTAATTGGTTAAAATGTTTATTAAAAACCGACTTATTTTTGTCGGTTTTCGGTTTCGGTTTTGAAGTTTGGAAAACCGCGGTTTCGGTTTCGATTAAAACCGAACCGAATAAAGTAAAGTCTCGAGTTCGATTCGGGTCACGAACATAAAATTTTTCGGTTTATTTTTTTTCATATTTTTTTTTAGAAAATAATTTTTTTTCTTGGTGAGGGCAGATATTATTCAGCCTCTAGTTCGATGTTTTTATTTTTTTATTTATTTAAATAAAAACCGTGCATATTAGTTTTTCAAAATTTTGTTCTTGAAAATAAAAATATCGAACTAGAGGCTGTATAATATCTGCCCTCACCAAGAAAAAAAATTATTTTCTAAAAAAAAATATGAAAAAAATAAAACGAAAAACTTTATGTTCGTGACCCGAATCGAACTCGAGACTTTACTTGATTTTAACAAAGCGTATTAATTTTTATAAAATCTGTGCTCTGCCAGTGTTTTGACGACAAACTTAAAAACATTTATCTTTAAAATTTTTTTGCTGCATTTATTCCACAAAGAAGTCCTAACAAAACTGTGCAAAAAATTTTAAAGAAAAACGTTTTTAAATTAGTGTTTTTCACACAAATTTGTTAACGAATTCGTCTGATTCTTTTAAAATAAAAATATCCCTCAAGTTGAAATTTCAAAAATATCTTTAGTTATAAATATCAAAGACAAAAAAATTGATTAAAAAAATAAAGCGTTTTAAAACGTTTTTTTTTGTTTTTCATCGTTGGTCTAAGTACAACTTTGGTAAGTTTGGTAATTAGTTTGCAAAAAAATTGGCAAAAAAAATTAGCAAAAAGAAATATTTTTGCATTAGTGCATTCTTTTGCAGAATATAAATTGCTGATTAGGTTTCTTAATTATTTTTTTGTATCATAAAGGCTTTTTTCGCATTCCGCCATTATTTTGCAATTTTTTGAGTGCGGTTTTTTAAAATTCATAAATTTCGACCTATGATACATATCTTATGCGAAAGTTTGGTGGTTGGTATGCAAAAAATTTCGCGAAAAAAATTTTGCAAAAAGGAAAAATTTTCCATCAATATATTCGTTTGCATAATGTAAATCGTTGACTGAGTTTTTTAATTTATTTTTTGTACCAAAAAGTTTTTTTTGCGTTCCGCGATTTTTTTGCAATAAGTGCGGATTTTTAAAATTCATAATCTAGGGACTATAATACCAATTATCTCATATCAAAGTTTGGTGGTTAGTTTGGAAAAAAAAAATTCGCGAAAATAATTATCCGAAAAGAGAAATTTTTACTCAATGTATTCGTTTGCAAAATGTAAATTGCTGATTAGGTTTTTTAATTAATTTCTTTACCATAAAGCTTTTTTTCGCGTTCCGCCATTATTTTCCAAATTTTTAAGCGCGGTTTTTTTAAATTCACAATCTAGGGACTATAATACCTATGTATATCCTATACTAAAATTATCCGGTTAGATTGCAAAAAGAAAATTGGGAAAAAAAAATTTTGCAAAAAGGAATAGTTTTGCATCAATATACATATACTAGTATAGCAGAATGTTAATCGCTGATTAAGTTTAAAAATTTTTGATTGCGGTTTTTTAAAATTCATAAATTTGGAACTATGATACCCATATCTTATGCGAAAGTTTGGTGATTGGTACGAAAAAATTTTCGGGAAAAAAAATTTTGCAAAACGAAAATTTTTCCATCAACATATTCGTTTGCAGAATGTAAATCGCTGACTGAGTTTTTTAATTTATTTTTTGTACCAAAAAGCTTATTTCGCGTTCCGCGATTTTTTTGAAATTTTTTAAGTGCGGATTTTTAAAATTCAAAATCTAGGGACTATAGTACCAATTATATCATATCAAAGTTTGGTGGTTAGTTTGCAAAAAAATAATCGCGAAAAAAATTTTACGAAAAGAAAATTTTTGGTATTAGTATATTTCTTTGCAGAATGTAAATTTCTGATAAGAATTTTTAATTAATTTTTTGTACAATAAAGCTTTTTCGCGTTCCGCCATTATTTTGCAATTTTATAAGTTGGGGTTTTTAAAATCCATAATCTAGGGACTATAATAGATATATCTTATACCAAAATCAGCTAGTTAGATTGCAAAAAAAAAATCAGCAAAAAAAATTTTGCAAAAAGGAATAGTTTTGAATCAATATATTTGCTTGCAGAATGTTCCGCTGATGAAATATCAAATTTAGTTTTTTGTACCATAAAGCCTTTTTCGCGTTCCGCCATTATTTTGCAATTTTTTAAGTGCAGTTTTTGTGGTTAGTTGCTCACAAATCCTATGGTTTTGATGACCACAGTTTGTCTTTTGCACAAAATTATTCAGCATATCACGCTTTGTAGAATTCTTTTCGGCGGAAATTTTTATTACTTTTCAATAACGCAAAGGTATAGATCATTGGATGCAGAAATGTATCCATATGAATGTTGTTTTAAGAATTTTTACAAAATGTATATGTAATTGAAATCAATACAATATAAAACGTATTTTTTTTGTTTTTTCCTCAATACAAAAATAAAAATAATTCTCAACTTACCTGAAAATATCAGTACGGATATTTTTTAAATTTTGTTTTCGAAAAGTAAACAAAAAATAAAAAAATTGATATAAACAAAATATCCATCAAGAAAAATAAATTCATTTGTACACAAGTGATTTTTTTATTGAGGAAAATCAAAATAAAACGTTTTAAAAATATTAATATCGGGTGCATGCTTCTAATTCACTTTTTTCATATGTTTTTGATATTTCAAAATATTTTAAGTATTCAGTATATTAACGAACAATTAATTAAAATTAAAAAATATTAAATGTGAGTTTTGTTGTTTGTTCGGCTTGAGGTCGATTATTTCAAATTAAAAATAAATAATTAAAACAATTAATTTTTATTATTTCTTTTAATTTATTTTATTTTCCGATATTTCGATCAACTTCGTTGGTCATCATCCGGGAATTTTTCAAAATTTTTAAATAAATTATAATTTAATTATAATTCCCGGATGATGACCAAATAAATTATAATTTATTTAAAAATTTTGAAAAATTCCCGGATGATGACCAACGAAGTTGGTCGAAATATCGGAAAATAAAATAAATTAAAAGCAATAATAAAAACTAATTGTTTTAATTATTTATTTTTAATTTGAAATAATCGACCTCAAGCCGAACAAACAACAAAACTCACATCAAAATCAAAGGTCCACAATACATACTGTCAACAAAAATATTAAATTTCAATAAAAAATAACACAATAAATGGAAATAAAAGTTCGTGTTGATAGCAGGAATTTTTAGTTAACATGTTGCGATGAAATTTTTCTTTTGTAAATAAATGTTTCCATTTGCTTTCCCTAGCCACTGATACAAGAAGAAAAAAGGTGAACACTGTAGTTCCTCTAGTAATTTGAGATTTAAGTCGCAAACCTCTCCCTACAAAAACATAAAAATTACGTTTTTTTAGAGAATATCCCTCAAACTAGGACATGTCTGGATATGCTTGGATATGATATATACACCGTTGGACGCGCATTGGAAAATCTTGACACTGATACCCATATTGTGTATATCGTCACCTAAAATGCAAAAGGGCGTAACAACACTTTTTATTTTTTTACACGAGAACCAAAAAAACAAGCTGTAGAATTAAAGATATTCTATATTTTCGTCTCTTGTTTAAAAGACGACTATAGACTTATTTCTACATATAAGTTTAAAATTTTGTAGGGAAATGTAATTTAGTCTAGTGCATCATAATCAATCAGAAAATCGGCTTAAATTTTTTTGTTGTTACGCCCTTTTGCATTTTAGGTGACGATATTATCTTTAGATAAAATGAAAAATTCTTCCAAAATATAAGAAAAAAGAAATTTTTAAAAACGGTGCAGCTCGCGAAATGTCATTGCTAGACCCAAAATATTTTCAGAATCATCATAAAACAAACCAATATACATATATTTTGGGGAGGGCACTTTCTTGCTGTCCATATAAGGTGAGTCGTTCTAACGTAGTTACATTCTTGTAAATATACGTTACTAGATAACCATCAAATTATATTAAAAACCACGTTTTAAAACAAATTATATGTTTATATGAACATACATTTTTTGTGTCCTGAAGTTTTGATTGCAGCAACATTTCCAACAGAATCGTTCTGTAAGTGCAATTGCTTTTTTCTAAACTATAGGTGGAAAATGTATAGTGGCGGTCAGAATCCTAATTATTGAAATTTTTTAATAGTCATCCTAACCAAGATTTTTTATAATATTTCATTGCGCCAAAAAGAAAGGCAGTACATCTATTATAAATTCAAATTTCTTATTCTCTGAAATCTTTATTTTTAATAAGTTACAGAAGATATCCGGTAATGCTTTTCCCAGAGGACGCTGTGTATAATGTTATCTTGTTTTTAAGTGAAACACATTTTAAAATTTTGATTTTGTTTACTTTGGCCCACCATTTACTAACATTGCACATTACAAATTGAAAATATCAAAACTGGTAGTTTACCACCACCAACGCTTTGGGTGCTTTTACAAGTATGTATAACCATTTTTATTAAGAGCCTTTTACATTTTATTGTAACCTTCTTACAACATTAAGAGTTATTAAAGTTGAAACTCATTTCATTTGTTTTTGATGCGCTTGACTTGATACAAATACCGGAAATTGTTGTCAAGATAATTACTGTTATTTGTTTTTCAGTTATTTTACTAGTTGTCGGAGAAATACAAGTGTTTGTATACCCAAAAAATATATTATTTTCTGTATATTGAAGACAGAGAAACTGAGTTTCTTGAAGGAAACCAATTATATTCTATCATAAAATTTTGTATACATGATGATGATAAGTTGTAAATATTCATATCTATAAGAGTGTATGTATGTGAGGAAAACCATAGTCATTATTTACGGTTAAAATGTAGATAATGGTCGAAAAGTATCATACAATTTTTGAGATAGCATTTACGAAATCGGATTGCAAATTAGGCAACAGTTTTTTGATGTATTTTTACAACACATCGTGGTAGTTTGAAAAAATAAAAACACAAATTTAGTAACCCATTTAGACAAACAAATTAACTTTTTTTAATCCACACAGTTTACGTATGTACCCAGCCAGAAATTGATGATGGTACAAAAAACTAAGTACTCTCAAAGCATTGTATATACCAAAAATAAAACGTTTTGAGAACGTTTGGAAAATATCGTCTTTAAAATGCTTTGATAACGCTTTTTAACAAATTTTGCAACTGTTGATTAAAAGAAAGATTGTATGTGCCCAGTCAGAAAAATACAAACGGGAAAGCGGTGGCAAAGCACTTTAACAGGTGGTATTAGTACTGGCAAAAAGTGCTTTCCCATTCCCAAAATGATAACATCATTAGACAAAAGGACCGGCTGTTCAAAAAGCCCCGGAAAAGCACTGGAGGAACAAAATTTTTAAACTTTGGCAAAACGATGGCAAAACCAATAAATAGGTGGTCTGGAAATATATTTTCCAAAATAAAATTTAAAAAAAGGTCATATGTATTTTTTTGGTCCTGCCGTGATTTGAACCCAGGCCGTCAGATTTACAGACGATTGCTCTACCCACTGAGCTAACGAGACATATAATATTTGATGGCAAACACAGAAATGAGTGATAATAGCTGGACAATTACTGGCTGTGCCAAAATGCTAGTACTGGCAAACAATTTTTTGAAACTAGTATGCCAGTGTTGGTAGGGCAAAAAAAAGTAGGTCCTGAAGGAGCTTTCCCACAAACAAAAAAATTGGTTTTATAAAACAAAAAAAATTTTTAATTAAAAAAAAATGGAAAAAAAAATTTTTGCTTGCAACCGGAGTTGAACTCGGAACCTTCTGACTACAAACATTTTTTAACGAAGCGTCAGCATTTTTATGAAATCATTGGTCTACCAGTGAATTGACTTTTGTACCACTGGTAGCATTGGCTAGGTAGCACTGGATAACCACTGGTTGCAAACCTTGGCATATCACTCTAAGCCAATTCTTTGCCAGTGGTTTTTTTATAAACCACCGAAATTTTTGTAAAACAAATACTGGTAAAACGCTTTTTGCAAACGCTGGCAAAGCGTCCCAAATGAGTGTTCTGTCAGTCATTTATTTTTAACACCGTGGTTACCCAGTGGTATGCCAGTGCTTGATTTTTTGTACCACTTGCGATTTTTGACTGGGTGTTTTAGTACTAAAAATTATTTTTATTACTTGTGAAATGTTTTGTTACGATTATTTATGTTTCATTGTAAGAATGCATTTAGCTTACACCATATGTATACCTATTTCAGTGTGGTTTTCATCTAAATTTCTTACTTTATATAATCCTACCTCCTTTGATGAGAACGGATAGTCGAAAAAAATTTTAGTTTCCTAGAAAATGTTGCCTTTCAAATGTATATCACTGTATTTTTTGTTTCGTGTGTTTTGTACTAAAAATTTCTTTCAAAATAATAATGTTCCCATTGTGTTAACGTTACCTTTGGTTCTTAGCATTTAATTTCTTCAACGGGCGGGTATATCGCAAATATTTCGAATTTGAAGGTTTTTCCATTAACTTGGATGCCTTCATTAATAAAAATTAGATTACTTAATTAAGTTTGAGACTAAAAAAATGTTTATACCTTCATTAGTTAAAAAGTTGGCTTCCAAAACAAGTTCTTCCAGAAATTCTCTAGCCGAATACGGTTTTGAATTTTCATAATAGAGACCAATCAAAAATGGCTTGGTAATGTATGCGGTTGAAAACACCTTTCCCATTATAGACCAAAAGTTCTTTTTCGATTTTTCAAACACATCCATTCTATCTACATAAATTATAATTTTCGATATAAAAAAATAAATGTTTTTTAAGTACTAAGAAATTACTTAATTTTTTTTATTTAGAGTACTGGAAAATTGCTCCACTTTTCGTTTTTAAAAGTCTCGGAAGAAAATCCATTTTTGTATTAATGCACTTTAAAATCACTTAATTTTTAGTTTTTCTAATGTTTTGAAAACGTTCTATAAACAAAAATTTTAACGCTTTAAAATCACTTTATTTTTTGCTTTTGGAAGGTTTCTAAACGACTCTTAATACAAACATGAGACCGTAAATCATGGTTATCATTTTATTGCTCTGAGAACACTATAAAACCCAAAAATATGTTGCTTTGATAACGCTTCAACCACCATACAAAGTGCTTTCAGAACGCTTTTATATTTGTCAATTTCTGACTGGGTACATATGCAGATTTTGGCAGTTAAAAGATTAACCAAACAGCTAAAAGTTTAACTTGGTAGTTATAAGTTTAATTGTACAGTTAAAAGATAACTTAAGTGTACAAAGTCAACGCAATTGCACCACATAAAAAATAATGAGTCGCTAATCGGCGTTAGCAAAATAAAACTAAAAATCAATACAAAAATATTAAAATGTAAGTTATATCATGGCGATCTGCCGATTAGGATAAAAATACCTTTTGACTTTTAATAACTATAAATCGTAACATAACTTAAAAATGACATATCAATCATTCACGTAGGTTCAATATTAAAGAAGTTAGAAACAATTATATTTGGCCACTTTTGAAAAATTCTCAAAATTTTTAGAGTTTTAATTGATAAATCAGAAACCTATATAAAGAATGAGTTAGGAAAGGAACCAACATATAATTTTTCAAAAACTTGAAAATTTTTGCATTTTTCCATTTTTAGCTTCCTAAACCACGGATTCTGAAAAAGGTCTTTGAGATAAAATAGTTTAGCAGATTAAGCTCGATTTAATTAGCATTAAAATGATACATCATTTCACATAGATATAATAATAAAAACAAGTTAGAGCCAATTGTATAAGGGCAGTTTTTAGAAAATTATTTTACCGAAATTTAATAACCCGAGTAAAAACGGTTGTATAAATAATATATAATTTTATATAACCATATATGTTTTTGTACGTCAGTGTATATAACCGGACATAATTATATGTATCCATTAGGGTGGGTCAATTTGGCTTTTTTTAGGTTTTAATTTTAGAAACATACTTTGCTCTACGCGTGTCATGTTTTTTTTTCGCCCGAACAAATTGGCCCACCCTATCTATATATATAAAAATAAGTTGGTATATGTTCGTCATTTTATAACTCTAGAACCACTCAACCGATTTACAAACCAATACATGCGTTGGAAAGGTCTACTTTTACTGATGGTTCTTAACAAAAATACGAAAAATGTCTACGCATACGCGTTATACGCACACTTTTATGATTGGGTGTTTTTCCCATATAAAATGTGTGATCGATATACAAAATTTTATTTTTCAACGGATTTCTGTCAACCGATTTCAACCAAAATTTCAGGGTACGTTGAAGATGGTCTTTAGATGGTTTATGTGAAATTTGCACGGAGTGGCCCAGTGGTTCCGGAGATATGGCGTCCCTACATATAAAACTTTCGTATTGCTATGACAACCAGGCCTTGGCGTTACTATGACAACCAGGCAGCACTTATAGCATTAACCTAATCTCAGCTCATCCTATCTCATTTATCTCATCTCAATTTTTTTTTTGTAGAAAAATTTTTTTTTTGTGGAAAAAGTTTTTTTTTTTTGGAAACACTCCATTTTTTTGTGGAAACTTTTTTTTTTCGTGGAAATTTTTTATTTTTTTTTTGTGTAAACATTTTTTTTTGTGGAAACTTTTTTTTTGTGAAATATTTTTTTTTTTGTTTTGTGGAAAAAGTTTTTTTTTTTGAAACACTTTTTTTTGTGGAACCTTTTATTTTTTTTGCGGAAACATTTTTTTTTTGTGGAAACATTTTTTTTGTGTAAATTTTTTTTTTTCTGGAAACTTTTTTTTGAGGAAATTTTTTTTTTGGGTAAACTTTTTTTTGTGCAAACTTTTTTTTTGTGCAAACACTTTTTTTTGTGGAATCATTTTTTTTTTGGTGGAAACTTTTTTTTTTTTTGTTGAAACACTTTTTTTTGTGGAAAATTTTTTTTTGTTGTGGAAACTTTTTTTGTGGAAACTTTTTTTGTTTGTGCTAACATTTTTTTTTGTCCAAACACTTTTTTTTTGGAAACACCTTTTTTTTTGTGGAAACATTTTTTTTTATGGTAACACTTTTTTTTTCAAACACTTTATTTTATGGAAACACTTTTTTTTGTGGAAACATTTTTTTTTTTTTGTGTGTGAGGATGATTTTTACGGACAATTTATTTTGAGTTGGATCACGGAATTTTGTTTTTTTTTATTAACATTTTTTTGTGAGTATATACGGGGCAACTCTTATACAAAATTATTTGTTGTTTTGTTTCAAAAATTTAATAGAATTGACTATGGAGAAAACTTCAGAAATTTTCAATTGTGAACAAAATTTTTTATACAAAGGTCATACGAAATTTTGAATTAATATTTATAATTGGAAATTTGGAATTTTCACTGGTTTTGGGTAAGCAAAATCTTTAATTGTGGGCAGATTAGGATGTAAAAAAAAAAAAAAAAAAAGGAAAATAATAAATTTTTTTTGCAGAAGCTGTGGAATTTGTGTTTGTAAAGGCGTTAGTTGGTGGTAAATAGTTTGAGAGACAATATGGGAACTGTTTCTCAATTTACCACTTTTAAGATAAGAAAAAAAGAAAAATAAAGAGTAAAGGTTAAGAGTGTGGGCTAATAACAATATTCCCCTACGAGGAATTTGGCTATAATTGAATGACAAATGAACGGGGACACGAGAAAATTTAAATCATCGATAACTTCTTCATAGCTTTAACAATCGGGAATAGTAATTATCTCGTCTTAAACCATTAATTATCGTTTTCCCATTCTCTATTATTAATCAGCTATAAACAATATATCTACAATCATTTTACTCAAGCCAAAGAAAAACCACCCTTATTCCAACACATTAGGGTTTTCATGTGAGTTTTGTTGCAACCATAGAAAATTCTAATTCTAATTTCGGTTTCATTTCTAATTTCGGTTTCATATTAATTATAATCTTCATTAATAATTTTTTTTTATTTTTTTTAAATATTTTTTTATTGAATTGTTTATTTAAATTAACAAAAATTCTTATTTACTTTAAAAAAAAAAAAAAAAAAACATTAAATTTTTCCACAATTAATTTAAATGGCACCCTAATGGATATAATGTCACAAATTTTCTCTTTCTCTTATACAATATATTCACCAGAACAATACTTTTACCAACTTCACTCATTCATATAGGAAACTTTTATTTGCAACACTCAAAATTAATACCAAATAAAAACTCATACCAACACTACAATTATTACATACACATACAACGTAACATTCACACTCGTTCTCTAAGTACACACGCTCAACTTTAAAATAATAAAGATAATTTATCTACGCAGCTATTTTAGTCCACTGGCGCCCGTCGACGAGAATGGATTTAAGGTAAATTGCAATGAAATTTTTTTATGTACTATATGAGTTTTATTATTCACAACACTGACCCAACACAGTAATTTGAGTATCTTTTAGATACAAAATTTATTAAAATCTTCCTCTCATATAAAATAGCATTAGGGTTGCCATATACTAATAATAAAATTTTATAAGGTATTTGATATTTTTTTAATTATTTAAATTTCATAATACTATAATTAATTTCAAATTTTTTTTCTAAACCGTCATTTAATAATAAAATAATAATTTTAATTGAAAAATTATTAATCTGGGTGGCCATCTCACATTTAAATAAAAATATTAGAGGGATTGTTATTCTTAGATATTAAATTCATATTTTTATTTTTTTTTGATTTCATTAGCATTAAGTAATTAAGTTAGGATTAACTTCATTATCTAACATTTTTTTGTAGTCTTTTTTATGTAAATAAAATTACTTTATTAACGAAAAGTGAAGTAAGATAAATTGGGCCGACTGAAATCTACCCTATAGTCGGCAAGGTAGGGTGGGTATAGACCAGGGTAGTCATAACATCTAAGACTACCCATAACAATCATCAACATCCCTTAATTATCCTTTTCACCATTTTTATTGTTATCGTTTTGTTTAGCTACCTTAATTTAATATTTTTGTTAACGAACCTGAATCTACTTCCAAAGGGGCAAGAACACACCCCAGCCCTGAGCATGGCCGGCTCTTTAGGTAGAACCAGGTCGTAAGGTTCGTTACATGTGGAAACACTTTTTTTGTGGTAACTCTTTTTTTTGTGTAAAGTTTTTTTTTGTGGAAGCATTTTTTTTGTGGCAACACAGTTTTTTTTTTTGCGGAAACTTTTTTTTGTGGAAATACGTTTTTTTTGTGGAAACACTTTTTTTTTGGAAACACTTTTTTTTATGGAAACACTTTTCTGTAATAGTGCAGTAGATTTTTAGTACAATAAAATATTTCTTTGTTCATTTAAAGTCTAAATTTAATTACAAAAGGCTCTAGAAGTGCACATAATTTGTTAACGTAATATGACACACAAAAATGTTGGACCTTTTTCCTTAAAATCGGACTTCGACTTATATTTAAATTCTTTTTTTTAAAAACCTTAAAAAAATTTTAAATCTTGACTTTAAGTGGCAATATTTAGAAAAGTTATTTAGATATTGATACACACATAAGTTTGAAAAATAGGGCACAGAATTAAGCTTAAACTGTGTAAACCGTTTTCTTTCCGAGGCTATAGTTACTAAATTATAAATTTTTTATTGAAAAAATCGGTTAAAAAATTGAAAAAAGTTAAATCGCGAATTGCACAAAACCTAGAGCCAATTTAAACAAACTGGTTGCAGATTCGAAATCAGCACCTCCTAATTATCCTAAAACCACTGCAATAACATTCACCTTTTTTTGTAGAGCAGTGTTATTCGAAAGTAGAATTTATAGGGATATATGTTTTTTGAATAAAGCAAAAATATGCAATGTAAAAATTGCAGTATTGAAAGTTAAACCTGGAAACCTTTTAAGGAAAAAACATTTATTTTATTTCAACAATGTCGCAATAGCTTTTTAGCAATTTGAAATTTGGACTTCAAATTCGAATTTTTTATTTATTTTTTTAGAGAAGCAACACTCATTAAATTCTTCCTATTAATTAACGTGTTGCTTTACTTGGAAAGGGGATAAATTAGAGATAGGAGGTGGTGAAAGATGAGAGGCTTCAAATATGGACTAAGACTATAATTGCGCGAGATATTGAATTTTAGAACATTTGTTGCGCGCCATTTGATGGTGAGTTGGCGAACTTTTGTTGAGGCTGTTTATTTCATAGCCCTGTTATATTATTTTACTTCGGTGGGATTAAGTGCTATGGGAATAGTGAAGGAGGACACTGTATTAGGGATAAAAAATCATACACATTATTTTTCCAAATTGATGTTGCGGTCGCTGGTGATCGAACCCGCAACAACATGTGTAGCAGTTCAACCCGCTAACCATTACACCACAGCTGTCACATCGTCATCGTTATTTATTTTTAATTATTAAGTGTGTCTATTTGATTTTTACTTAAAAAGTAGAAAATTTGTTTTAACCTAAGCTTCCTCTGAATAATAATTTTTGAAATTATTTATTTTTTTATATAAGCTCCTAATAAGCATTCTCATCGAAGGGGGCTTTTATTTTAAAGATTTTTAGTTTACATTAATAAAAAACATTGTATTTTATTTTCATAAAAATATTTAATTCCTATACAAAACAAATTACATTTTAAACTTTAAGGTACGCTAACAAAATTCGTTTTCGATTTAACTGATATCCCAAAAACTAGGCCTAAGGTACGCCGCTAAATCTAGCGGGCTTGCCCACTAGTTATATGTATATATTAGAGCCCCCATACGTGCATAAGTGTTATTTTTTCACCTCCCCACCCACTTTCCGATAGATTGGACATAAAAATTAATATCTCCGCAAAAATTGGTCCTCTCGGATTAAAACATGTAACGAAAATGCCAAACGAAATCATTGCTCGGCTATGCTATGGAACTTATTTGGCCATTACACAATAATAGAAATAGAAAGATTAAAAGTATTGAAGTAATAGTATTTTCATTTTTGTCTATATATCTACCTGCCTTCCCTAAGTTTCGTCAACTAAATAATTTGATTTTAGTGTTTCATATTATATTAATCAACAATTTATTCTAAATTAATATAAAGAAACATTTTTGTAAATTAAGTTAAAATGGTATTTTTGTTTTTTTTTTTTTATGTTGAAAATTAAATTTTTAATTACTATATGAAACTAACAATTTAATTTAAATAATAATTTAATATATATATGATTAATTAATAATATTCACTTACCCACTGACTCCGTTGCTGTGATCACTGCAAGATGACAGTAAGGTATTTCCTCGAAAGTTTAAATAAAAATTACTTAATTTCGAATTAAAATTGTTAGATGTAAATCAAAAGTTAATTGAACACAAATTAGAATATTTAACCGTTAAAATTAATTACCGATTATAAAGACCATGTAAAAAAAATTAAATAAATAAATGTTAAAAAAAATTAACCAAGATAAAAATAATATTAAATAATAAACTAAAGTAATAAAACTATATTTTTATAAACATTACGGACTCATCTTAAAAAAAAAATAAACGCAACTCCGATATCAAATACATCCCGAATTAAAATATATCCGATATGAAATTACCGTTGATCTAAGATTAAATTTTAGTTAATCGAAGATACGAGTAGGATTAATTAAAATTACTTAAAAGGTATAAGCAATTTTTGTTTGAATAATTTACTAGTTGATATTAATACTGAAACCGTTTAACAAATAATAAAATATAACTTGTCACTACGTTTGATATTTCAGATTATACGTAAAGTTTTTGACACGATTACCAATGATCTAACACTTAATGTTTATCCGAAATCCGTTAATACAGATACTCGTATTGAATTGATTATTGAATTGATTATTAATAACTTAATTAATCAGCACTGTTGGATAAATGCAAAATTGACATATTGATAGATGATAATTAGATGATGATAAAGATCCCCAAAATTTTGATGTTGGATGACGATATAATTTTAGTAATGATGATTATAGTCTTGATCTTTCCAAAATGACCAATAACCAACTTTTCGACCGTATAAATAATGGTAAATTCAGTCGATACTTTTCAAGCTTGCTCCGAGTAGCTGACTGATTTTCTATGGTTGTTTGACCTTTGTTAAGACTGTGACTTATGTATACAAATAAAATTGATCCGGACTGTTGTAGGTAAGAAGCGCTAATTCCCTTTTATTCCCTGCGTAATAACGCAACTTCTATAACGCTATAACAGATTATTAACTGAATCGCCAAAACAAAATTAATATTCGCAGTAAAATTGAACTTTCAGACTCGGGAGAATCAATCTTATCTTTTTCAAGTCGTTTTCCTTTTTTTAAAAATCAAATTTTTTTTTAAAAAAATGAAAATTTTTTTTTTTTGATATTAAATCAGCACAAACTATTTTAAAATTTTTTTGAAGTTTTGTCTTTTTCTAAATTCAAAGTGATTTTCGATTTACACCATGCAACATTGTCCACAAATTACACCACCTTAAAAAAAAAAAAAAAAAAAAAAAAAAAAAAAACTACCAAATATCCTTCGCATGATATATTGCACAGTTTCCATTTATACTATCTTTCAATAAATAATTACAATTTCCTATTTTATCTATAACTTGGGCTTTTATTCCTACAGGTGCTAATTTAGCATTGAAGTTATCCACCAATCTACTCTGAACAAAATTTCTATGATAAACCAATTGACCAATTTCGAACGATCTCTGTTTACTTCTTAAATTGTAGAAATGAGCATTTCTCTCATAAGCCTCCTTTAACTTACTTTTAACCATATCGCGGAAATATTTGAATTTATCATCCCTATTTAGCTCCGCTGGTCCATCTAACAATAAGTTCAAATTTCTTAAAAGTCTATAATCCTCTCCATGTGTTATCATATTCTGTCCAAAAACAATGAAATATGGAGACTTCCCAGTAGACTGGTGAATAGTATTCCGTAGGGAACTATTTATACTACTCAAATATACGTCCCATTCTCTTTGATCCTTCCGAATATAAGTTCGTAAAGCCTCATTTATACACCTGTTAACTGGCATTAGCTTGAGGTGAGTGTATTGCCGTATAAACATGTTTCACTCCAAAATCCTTGAGAAATTTATCAAAATCTTTACATTTGAACTGGCTACCGTTGTCCGAGATTATTATTTCAGGTACCCCAAAGCAACTAAATATTTCTTCCCTTAAAATTTTTATAATATGTTTTGAACAAAATTTCCGAAGTGGTTTAAGCAAAGAAAATTTTGAAAAATGATCCAAAACTATGAATATTCCAATATTGCCCTGTTTGCTCCTCGGAAAAGGACCAATCAAATCTATATATAGTTTCTGAAATGGGCGTTCCGATTCCGACATATTACCCATTAAAGGTCTTAATGTATAATTTGGAGATTTCGATGTTCTACAACTTTCACAATTCTGAATATATTTCTTCACATCTACCACCATCCCAGGCCAAAAGAAATACCTACGAATTTTCTCCAATGTCTTTGCTATTCCAGTATGTGCAGAAGACGGAGGATTATGACATGAATATAATACTTCTTTCCTAAGTTCCTGTGGAACTACGAGTTTCCATTTAGAATGTTCGTCAAAGTCTGCTCTATAATATATGTATTTGCCAATTACATTATAATCTGGTAATTTGGATTGATCGAATTTATTCCTTGAAGTGGTATATTCATCCGAATTAAATGCATCTGAATCCAAATTTATTATTGGCATATTCTCTAATTCCACTTCATCAATTTCTTCGACTTCAAAACATCTTGACAATGCATCCGGTACCACATTTTCTCTGCCTTTTCTGTGTTCAATGTTAAAGTCAAATCCCTGTAACTTAAGCGACCATCTCGCTAACCTTCCATTCAAATCGCTTTGATTCATTAGCCATTTAAGGCTTGCGTGATCTGTTACAACTGTGAAATTATAGCCTTCAATGTATTTTCTAAATTTCTTTATGGCTAGAACCACAGCAAAACATTCTAACTCCGTAACGGTATAGTTCTGTTGGGCTTTGTTAAGTTTCGTGGACATAAATGAAATAGGTCTTTCTATACCATTATTATCTTCTTGGGCTAATACTGCACCTACGCCTACTTTACTAGCATCACATTGTACAATAAATCTTTTATCATAATTTGGATGAATCAAAAACGGGGCATCTGAATATATTTCTTCACATCTACCACCATCCCAGGCCAAAAGAAATACCTACGAATTTTCTCCAATGTCTTTGCTATTCCAGTATGTGCAGAAGACGGAGGATTATGACATGAATATAATACTTCTTTCCTAAGTTCCTGTGGAACTACGAGTTTCCATTTAGAATGTTCGTCAAAGTCTGCTCTATAATATATGTATTTGCCAATTACATTATAATCTGGTAATTTGGATTGATCGAATTTATTCCTTGAAGTGGTATATTCATCCGAATTAAATGCATCTGAATCCAAATTTATTATTGGCATATTCTCTAATTCCACTTCATCAATTTCTTCGACTTCAAAACATCTTGACAATGCATCCGGTACCACATTTTCTCTGCCTTTTCTGTGTTCAATGTTAAAGTCAAATCCCTGTAACTTAAGCGACCATCTCGCTAACCTTCCATTCAAATCGCTTTGATTCATTAGCCATTTAAGGCTTGCGTGATCTGTTACAACTGTGAAATTATAGCCTTCAATGTATTTTCTAAATTTCTTTATGGCTAGAACCACAGCAAAACATTCTAACTCCGTAACGGTATAGTTCTGTTGGGCTTTGTTGAGTTTCGTGGACATAAATGAAATAGGTCTTTCTATACCATTATTATCTTCTTGGGCTAATACTGCACCTACGCCTACTTTACTAGCATCACATTGTACAATAAATCTTTTATCATAATTTGGATGAATCAAAAACGGGGCAGTTGATAACATTGTCTTTAACTTATCGAAAGCTTCTTGTACAGAAGGATTCCAAACATATGATCTTTTCTTACTAAGTAATTCTGTTAACGGATAAGTTATAGTTGCATAGTCTTCCACAAATCGCCTGTACCAGCCAGTCATACCAAGAAATTGACGAAGTTGTCTAATAGATTTTGGGACTGGATAATCTGTGATGGCCTTTACCTTATCTGGATCCACCATTAATGTGCCATTTCCTACAATATATCCTAAATACTTAACTTGCTTCAGACCAAAACTACTCTTTTTTATGTTAATTGTCAACCCTGCCTTTCTTAAAAGTCCAGCAACTTGAAACAAATGGCGAACATGTTCTTCAAACGAATTGGAGACGATCAACAGATCATCTAGGTACACAAAAACGTGACTCTTAAGATCATATGTGATAACTTTATCCATGAGTCTACACATGGTCTGAGGTGCATTGCAAAGGCCAAAAGGCATCCGACGGAATTGGTAAAGAGGTCTATTCGGTATTGAAAATGCAGTTTTCGGTCTGGATTCCTTAGACAGACTAATCTGCCAAAAGGCATCTTTTAGGTCAATTTTAGATATAATATTAACAGGTGGTAGTCGAGAAATCAAGCCATCGATGTTTGGCATTGGATAAGCATCCTTTATGGTAACATCGTTCAATTTTCTTGAATCCAAACAAAAACGTATTTTATTGGGCTTCACGATTAACACTCCCGGAGAAGACCAGGGGGAGCTTTCCGATTCCTCAATTACACCTAAACCAATCATCCTATCAATTTCTTCGCAAAGTATTTTCTCACGAGCTGGGGAAATCGGATAGAATTTTTGTTTAATTGGCTTGGCTTCCCCAGTATCAATAACGTGTTCAGTAAGAGCTGTAGATCCTAATCCTTCCTTTTCTGACGATGGAAATAATGCTATAACCATATTCAATTGTTGGCATTGAAAAGGTGATATAGGATAATGTTCGTCATCAACTTCTAAGGAAATTTCAGATATAGTAGTCACAATCTTGATATCAAAAAGTTTCCAAAAATCCATTCCACATATAATATCTTGCTTTAAATTTGGTACCACTAAAAATTTAAGCCATTTACTCTGACCTTCAAAGGATATGTCTACCGAAATCGAACCCACGACCTGTTGTCTTTGTCCGTCGGCAGTCTTGACATTTCCTCTAAATTTAAACAAGTTTGGTGCATTCTCTGACATAATTTTCTCAGCTAACCTACTACCAAAACAACTAATGGTTGCTCCACTATCTAGAAGAGAAAGATATGACTCATCAAATACCTCAACATTTACATAAGGTCTTGTATCGACACCTTTTGTAACTATTGCGGAAATAAGATGTTTCCGAAGACTTCTACGATTTTTCCAAAAATTCTGAATTCTTAGCACAGAACGAATTTTGGCTTTAGATAATACGTTTTTATACATTTTTTTCTTATGATTTTTATAAATATTTTGAATACGAATATGGTAAGGCAATGGTATATTAGGGTTTAAATCATTTTCCAATGTATATGAAATTAATTCCGCGGCTTTTTCTGTGGATGTGAACCCAATTTTAGACGCACATCCACTTTGGAGTTTAAAGACGAATTGCTTTTAGCCAAACATTTTACACAGTTGGGCTTATAAACATCCAACTTACCACACCCGTAGCAGAAAATACGACGAGTTTCCAAACAATCCTGATAAAGATGACCAATAGTATCACAATTCCAACATTTCACCTTAGCCATATCTAAAACGTTGATTTCTTCATCCACTTCTTCTACGACCTCATCTTTATCGGGAATCTCGTGAGTAATTTCAGAAACCTGTCTACGTACTAAAGCGCCAGTGCGATTTGACCATTTCAAATCTTCTAAAAACTTTTCATGTTTTCTGACCTCACATCTTAATACTGAAATATCAGAGATGTTAACATGCAGTAATTCATGACGTAAATCTGTTTTTAAATTTCTTAGCACGATCTCAACCAGTTCCTTCTCACTCAACGGAGTTCTAAGTTTATCACCCATACATTGAAGGACATCCAAAAATTCATCAAAATTTTCGTTTGACCTCTGTTTACGTCTTCGCATATCATCCATAATATCCGATTCCGAGCTAGTGTCCTTAAACTGGCGCTTTAAAGCTTGACATAAATCAAACCAAGTAAATGAATCATCAGTTTGACGATGAAAACGCCAGTACCACTGCTTTGCCTTACCCTCAAATAAATTGTGAGCATATTTGAAAAGTAAATCAAAATTACCATCTAAATGAACAGTTGTCAGAGTGTTAATCCGGTAGATGAACTCATCAACCGTTATCTCATCTGAAGTTCCGCGAAAAGTAACGTGCCAGTTGTGAATGAGGTTCGATGTCTTGTCCTTAGCAATATCAAATGCTCCAGATACAACAGGTAATCTAGAACTATCATTACGACGAACAGGACTTCTAACCATACACTGTTCACGTGATCTTCTGGATATATTATCAGTAATATGTGCCTGACGAATAGGACTTAGATCATCGCGACTATATATTGCATTGTTTGTATTATTATTATTAGAATCAATATTAAGTGATGCAATAGCGCTCTGTATCTCCCTACCTATAGCCTTGGAAATTTCGATTCGGAATTTATTAAGAGATTCAGATACAAATGAGTGGATATTATCCTCTCTTAATGAATAATTTCTTTGTGGAGTTTGAAAATTATCCGAATTAGTTGCGTTTGTTGCAGCCGCTCTACGAGCCTGTTGACGGGTCTGAACTCCTGTTGCTACACCATCCCTATTAATATTGGCATTCGGCTGAATTATAGTAACGTCATTTGAATTTTCACTGGTCGATTCAGAATTGTCAATTGCCGAATTAATTACCGGAGCAATCGGACTACGCGGAATACGTGGCATTTTTAAAAAAAAATTTTAATAAAATTTCAAAACTACCTTTCACTACGAATAACGTAATATAATTGTAAAAAAAAAAAACTATTAGAACGGCTATATATTCAATATAAAATTATAGGCTGACTACTCCTTAAGGATGACAGTTAAAATTATTAGTATATTTCCTCTCTTATAATGGGAATGTAAAAATACTATTATCTTCGGAGAACAAATAAAAAGAAATAGGAAAGCAAAAAATAAATAAAAAGGAAATTATAATATTTTAAACTTATACTCAGGTATATTTACAAAATAAATGTAAAACATACAGTTTCCTGAATATGACATTCAAATTCTAAATCTCCTATTGACTTGGTATTGTGATACATTATATGTATATCAACAATCGGATTCCAAATCAAAGCAAAGATTCAAAAAATAAAAAAAAATAAAAAAATATAATTCCAAAAATAATTAAAATAAATCAAATTAAAAATTTTGTCTTTATGGTGAATAAAATCTGGTCAGTAACAACAAATAATCATTAACTGCATTTTCCAAATTTTAAAACACTATATTTAAATTTCCATCAAAACATGGTCAGCTTATTGTTAAAACACTGTACTTCCACATATTTATGGCATATACAAATTATAAAAGAAACTAAAAGATAAGTGTAGACGTTTGATAGAGTTGGAAAAGAAATAAAAAAAATAAGGTATACAAAAGAAAAGAATGAGAAAAATAGGGACTTTCATTCAAAGTTGTATTTTTCAGTTCTGCTGTTATTAACCGAAATGTCATGAACGAAAGCCCCACGTTAGGCGCCAATTATTATGTAAAGAAAATGCCAAACGAAATCATTGCTCGGCTATGCTCGTGGTAAAATGGGGGGGAACTTATTTGGCTATTACACAATAATAGAAATAGAAAGATTAAAAGTATTGAAGTAATAGTATTTTCATTTTTGTCTATATATCTACCTGCCTTCCCTAAGTTTCGTCAACTAAATAATTTGATTTTAGTGTTTCATATTATATTAATCAACAATTTATTCTAAATTAATATAAAGAAACATTTTTGTAAATTAAGTTAAAATGGTATTTTTGTTTTTTTTTTTTTTATGTTGAAAATTAAATTTTTAATTACTATATGAAACTAACAATTTAATTTAAATAATAATTTAATATATATATGATTAATTAATAATATTCACTTACCCACTGACTCCGTTGCTGTGATCACTGCAAGATGACAGTAAGGTATTTCCTCGAAAGTTTAAATAAAAATTACTTAATTTCGAATTAAAATTGTTAGATGTAAATCAAAAGTTAATTGAACACAAATTAGAATATTTAACCGTTAAAATTAATTACCGATTATAAAGACCATGTAAAAAAAATTAAATAAATAAATGTTAAAAAAAATTAACCAAGATAAAAATAATATTAAATAATAAACTAAAGTAATAAAACTATATTTTTATAAACATTACGGACTCATCTTAAAAAAAAAATAAACGCAACTCCGATATCAAATACATCCCGAATTAAAATATATCCGATATGAAATTACCGTTGATCTAAGATTAAATTTTAGTTAATCGAAGATACGAGTAGGATTAATTAAAATTACTTAAAAGGTATAAGCAATTTTTGTTTTAATAATTTACTAGTTGATATTAATACTGAAACCGTTTAACAAATAATAAAATATAACTTGTCACTACGTTTGATATTTCAGATTATACGTAAAGTTTTTGACACGATTACCAATGATCTAACACTTAATGTTTATCCGAAATCCGTTAATACAGATACTCGTATTGAATTGATTATTGAATTGATTATTAATAACTTAATTAATCAGCACTGTTGGATAAATGCAAAATTGACATATTGATAGATGATAATTAGATGATGATAAAGATCCCCAAAATTTTGATGTTGGATGACGATATAATTTTAGTAATGATGATTATAGTCTTGATCTTTCCAAAATGACCAATAACCAACTTTTCGACCGTATAAATAATGGTAAATTCAGTCGATACTTTTCAAGCTTGCTCCGAGTACCTGACTGATTTTCTATGGTTGTTTGACCTTTGTTAAGACTGTGACTTATGTATACAAATAAAATTGATCCGGACTGTTGTAGGTAAGAAGCGCTAATTCCCTTTTATTCCCTGCGTAATAACGCAACTTCTATAACGCTATAACAGATTATTAACTGAATCGCCAAAACAAAATTAATATTCGCAGTAAAATTGAACTTTCAGACTCGGGAGAATCAATCTTATCTTTTTCAAGTCGTTTTCCTTTTTTTAAAAATCAAATTTTTTTTTAAAAAAATGAAAATTTTTTTTTTTTGATATTAAATCAGCACAAACTATTTTAAAATTTTTTTGAAGTTTTGTCTTTTTCTAAATTCAAAGTGATTTTCGATTTACACCATGCAACATTGTCCACAAACAGGCCAGTCACCCGCGGCTTTAAGTTCTAAAAATGCACTAAAATTAGTTCAAAGCTTCTTTGCGCTATAACTCTTAAAGTAAAGGTTTCACAGAAAAATACAATATGGGCACTTCTATTCGAAATAAAGTGGCTAGAATTTTTCTCATACGAACTTTTGACGTATAAATGATGCGTCATGGTAATTTAAGTGGTTAAAGTCAAAATTTTTGTCAAACTTTTTTTTCAAATGATTCCTGATTATTTATTATTTAGTACATTTCTGATTGGTTTTTGCCAGATTGTATGGTATTACAGGTAGTTTTGATTAACCAATCACATTTGGAAAATATGTGGGTTATTCTAAGACAGAATTCCCAAATTTGAAAATCTAATTTGCTAAATACTGGTTACACTCCTATTATAAGAAAATTTTATTTAACGTAGCGGGAAACCGTTTTTTATTAAATTAGGTCCATTCGTCTACTTTTCTCAGTTAAGTTCAGTGAGAATTACTCAGCATAAACTTATAGAGAGTGAGACACAATTTTCTCTCAAAATAAAATTTTCCCAAAAAAGTACGCAAACAGAAAATTTTGCAACTATTTTCAAGTTTGTAGACACAGCAACATCAAATATACAAAGAAATTCTAGCTGGTCGGCATGGGAAAAAATAATTCTTGATATTAACTGTGTCCATAATTTATTTTTTGACTCCACAATTTTCTTGAGCGTAAGGTTTGTTTTTTATATATAAAATGTTCTTTTATTTTCGATATTTCGCTACTCCATTGTGTAGCATCTTCAGGAAATAACAATTAAATTAACAAATTAACAAATTATAAACAATTTGAAAAAGTTTGAAAAGTATTTGTCAAATATAAATTGTATGTATATATTTATACCAGCAAACAAAGTTTTTGGTATAAAAGTATAACAAACAAAAATGATAACAATTAACAATATAAAAATGTATTAATATAATATGTATTATAAATTAATGTAATGTGTGCTATTTCTTTTGTATTAAATATCTATAATTCTGAGCTACGTTTTCAATATCTGCCTTAAAGTTAATTCTATTTGTTGTTGATGTATTAATTATCTGTAACATTTCTAATATATAACGACATTTATAATTATGTTCTGTATTTAAAACTGATACATTTTCAAAGTCAGGATAATGATTAAAACTTGAACAATGAGAAGATAATGCTGTCTTTTGTGAATTAATATGTCTATATTTCTGATCTGATCTATGTTCAGCTATTCTAGTTCTCAATTTATCCTTAAAAAAGAAGGTTAAATAAACGACAAAAATTTTAAAAATTTCCATAATTTATTTCACAATATTTATTTTTTTGCATACCCGAGCAAAAAAAAATATATAAAGGGTGGTTAAATTTTAAGGGCCGATGTTGATTTTGAATAAAACACAAATTATTTAGGAAATAATGTCATTTCTTTTTATTATGATATATTGGTATGGTTCAATTATGTATGGAACAAAATATCGGCCAAATGGCCGCCGCGACCTCAGCGGCACACCTCCACACCTCACATGATCTTGGCGGCCAATTGACATCGCCACCACGTGAGATAACACGGCCATTGAATTTCTCGCGCAAAAGAGACATTGTTTCGTTGGCTGTGTGGCAAGTGGCACCATCCTGTTGGAACCACATATCGTCCAGGTCCACATTCTCACTTTCTGGCCACAAGAAGTCCGTTATAGCGAACACCATTCACGGTAACTGCTTGGCCAACGTCATTTTCGAAGAAGTACGGCCCGATGACGCCGCCAGCCCATAAACCGCACCAAAAACGAAAAACAGGTGTTTTCACATTTCCTACACACCCGATTTGCTGAAATTTGTGCACAATTCTCCCGATTGTGTCCACATTTGGTCGATTATGCTGACCAAAGAAATCACGAAGTGCACGAAATGCATTTTGATTTGAACGCCCATTTTCGTAATAAGCCTGAATAACTTTAACGCGTTGCTCGATTGTGTATCTTTCCATGGTTCAAATTGAGTTAGTCTGAAATTGAGAAATGTCAAATGAAATGCAGAAAAAAACCTGACGTTTAGGTGTGGTTCACATTCAACATTGGACCTTAAAATTTAACCACCCTTTATAATCATATGTAGCATACATTACAATTAGGGTTTGGGATTTCCCGGACTTTATTATTTCCCGGGAAACGGGAATAAAAAAATTTGATTCCCGGGAAATATTTTTAAACAAAATTGTTAATGAAAACCACCTATATAAGTAATTTTTGTTAAAAAAAAAACACTATTTCAGTACAAATATAGTCTGTATAGTGACAATACAAAGTAAAAATATCAGAATATTGAATATTTGATTTCACATAAATTACTCTAAGCACTGCCAAATGAATTGCATGGTTCCAGCAGAAAGCACCCACTACTGGACTGTCGGAAACAAACCGTTTCATCATATTTGGCCCATTAGATATGGTGGCCAAAATGTTATTTTCCAAAGAGAAATAAAACTCTTCTAGTCTTATTTCTACAATTCTTCTTATTTCATCAGCATTACATCTTCCTGATATATAAACCAACCCCAGGTTATAAAATGAATTATTTCGGTTTATACACTAAAAATATTATTACGGTAACTGACTGTAGTTTATTTAAAATGTTATCCCTAGATTTATTTTTGAATTATTATACAGTTAAAATGAAAAGAAATATATTTTTTAACTTTTTTGTCTTTTATATAAAATTTAAATTACATATAAATATGGATTTTCTCTGACAGGTAAATGTTTTGTTAAAAAAAGAAACCCTTTTAGATTTCTAGGTCAGTTAAAAAAACGAAATAAACTAAATATCATTTATTCTTATCCTTAATTTTTGAAAGTTAAAAAAACAACATAATAAAAGAAAAATCATTATTTTTTTTAAGGATTTTGTAGTTAATTTATTAACATTTAAAAATAAATTAAAAGTTCTTTTGATTTAAATGAAAAGTTAGTAGACCGGTTTTCAAGTGATTTTAAATTACATTTCCAGTTAATTTAAACTACAAACTGTTTTGAGTGTACATATGTTCAAATATCTCTTTTGTGATATTCTTGTCCTTTCATCTAAGATTAATAATAAAATTCCTATTGTTAGAAATATTGTTCGATATTTCTCTTATCATGATATCTTTTACATGATTGTAGTAATTTAATATAATGTTCTATACATCGGTTTCATTTTTTGGCAATGCCTGGTTTTTATTATAAAAACTTTCTCGAATAAATGAAGATCTAGTTATGGTGCGGATTGACATTCCGTCGACTGCGGCTAATTTGGATACCATTTCAGGAAACTTTTGCCCTACCATAAAACGTTCAATGCCTATACAGCTTACACTTTTTTCTTCGGGTACTTTGCTAATTTTAGAGAGAAGTTGCATGACCATCACTTTTTTTTTGTGAACCGAATTTAGATGTCGGATAACCAAATTTAGATACCTCCATTAACCTTTTAGGGCAAATAGTGCACTGCGCTGCATTGTCCTTTTTTGTGAAGTATTTCCATACTCCTGACATTTTATTCTTTAATACGAAACACTATATTAGTTTGAAAACTGTATTAAAATAAAGTAAACTTACTTGAAAATATCTCATTTATTAATTAAAACGTTACTTATAAAATTATTGGCCCTTAATATAGAGGAGTATTTTAAATTTAAAGTCGACTTTATTTTTAATCATACGGTTTTGTTCATTTTGTCTATGAAAACCTTACAAAAATGTTTATATTTTCAAACATTTTGATTGGTTGAAAATAAATTAACCAATCCGAATGTTCCAAAAATAAACCACCCAATATTTTAACTAAAGTCGACTTTAACTAAAATATACATTTGAAAAATTTAGATAGTAAGACGAACATTTGTAAGAAACAAAACTTTTCTTCATATTTCTTTTAAACATTTTAACAAGTTTTTAGGTTTTACTACTTAAATTTTGAATAGGTTATGTGAAAAATCTTTATTAGTTGAAATGCTCATTATTACTTGGCAAAAATTTTGTTTTGTGTGTCAAATAAATTGATTCCCTTTTAAAAGATTTTAACAATGACAATTTTTTTTTGGTATTTAAAATGTTTTTTATGACTAAAATTAAAAAATCCTATTCCAAACAAAAACAATTTAAAAAATTTAATATTTTTAAAATTTCCCGTTTTCCCGGGAAAAATATATTATTTTCCCGGGAATTCCCGGCAAACTTTTCCCAGGATTTCCCGGGAATTTCCTCCCGGGAATTCCCGAACTCCAAACCCTTATTACAATATATAATTAGACAAGTCGTTATGTATATCCATATATAATTATATATGACGACTTTTTCCAAAATTTTTCCTTATATTATGCCATATATAATTTCATCTAAATAGATATCGGCCTTTATAATATTATATATGGTATATATGATTATATATTACATAGCATGGCTGATCCTATTGCATACATAGTTGTATATAGAGCTATATCTTAATATATATGGCGGCATTTTAGGTATATATCATTATATATGGTATCATTTAAACAATATATAACTATATATGGTGACAGTTAAACTATATATTATCATATATGGTGGCATTTAAACAATATATGGTCATATATGGTACCTCATGATCAAAATTTTTAATACAGTTCCAGATAGTATAATATATGATACTATATATAGTGCCATATTTATTTATATATGGTGTTATTTAAGTAATATCCCGAGTAAAAAAAATTATATACATATAATCATATGTGGCATATATTACAATATATAATTAGACATGTGGTTATGTATATCCATATATAATTATATATGAGGTTTTTTCCGAAAAATTTTCCTTATATTATGCCATATATAATTTCATCTAATTAGATATCGGCCTTCATAATATTAGATATGGCATATATAATTATATATTACATAACATGGTTGATCTTATTGCATATATAGTTATATATAGAACTATATCTTATTATATATATGATGGCATTTTAGCAATATATAATTATATATGGTATCATTTAAGCAATATATAATTATATATGGTGACAGTTAAACTAGATATTATCATATATGGTGCCATTTAAACAATATATGGTCATATATGGTACCTCATAAACCAAATCTTTAATTCAGTTCCAGATATGATAATATATGGTACTATATATTGTGCGATATATATTTATATATGGTGTTATTTAAGCTATATATTATCATATATGGTGCCATTCAAACCATATATTATCATATATGGTGCCATTCAAACCATATATTATCATATATGGTACCATTTAAACCATATATTATCATATATGGTGCAATTTCAACAATATATGCCCATATATGGTACCTCATGAACAATATTTTTAATACAGTTCCACATATGATAATATATGCTACCATATATAGTGCCATATATATTTATATATGGTGTTATTTAAGCAATATATTACCATATATGGTGCCATTTAAACCATATATTGTCATATATGGTGCCATTTCAACAATATATGCTCATATATGGTACCTGATGAACGACATTTTTAAGACAGATGCAGATATGATAATATATGCTACCATATATATCGGAAATACAATTAATATATCAATATAAATGACACCATATATATTGATATATGGTGTCATTTAAACAATATTAATATATAGACATATATGGTATCATTTAAACAATATATTGTCATATATGGCACAATTTAAACAATATATGGTCAAATTTGGTACCACATCAACATTTTGAATACAATTCCATATATGGTTTAATTTGAATAATGTAAAACTGTATGGCGCTATAAAAAATATTATCAGATATGTTACTTCATTAACAATATTTATAATACAGTGTCATATATTGTAATATATGTATATCATTCAATATATATTGATGTATGGTAATGGTACAATAATTCCAATATCAGTTGAGATACAATTTGTGGGTCCATATTAACAATTTGGTCACGTACATTTAACATATATATTTGTACATTTAAGTTATAATTTATAAACACTTTATAAAGTTAAATAGTTCCATAAACCTCGTCTAACTGTATAGAATGTTTATGTATATACGATTTAATATATAATAATTACAACTACAAATTGGTGCCATTATCTAAAATTTAATTTAATGTTAACTTATAATAAAATAAAAATGTATTTCCTAAAAATAAAAATATAGTGTTAAATAATGTTAATATACAATAGGTTTAAGTTTAACATCCCAGACAGAAAAATATAATCGGCACAATGCTGGCAAACCGTTGGCGATGGTCGGTTATGCGTTGGCAGAACGTTGCATTAACTATCTTGGCAAAAAAATAGATTTCAAAAAACATTTTTCAAAAAATTGAGAAAACTCTTTTAATATTTGCTTTTAAAAACATGAAATTTAACCCAGTCCACCAGATTGTCAGCCAAGACCTCTACACTCTAATCTAACGAGACTTGTTATAGATGTGTGATAGCTACAAATTAAATGAATGATAAAAGCATTTCGAACTAACTTATAAGGTATTCCAGAAATTATTAAATGTATTTTAGAAAATTTTAATTGTATATCACAAAATATTATTTGCACTTCAGAAAAGAAACTACAATATTACGCAAATTTAATTATTTATTTATTTAGTTGTGTCCAGAAATAATGAAATCTATTTCAGAATTTCATAGCTAATAGAGAAAAATTTCTCAAATACATTTCATAATTTCGGAAATACGATTGATAATTTCTGAAATACAGTTTGATAATTTCTGAAATACAGTTGTGAATTTCGGAAATACAATTAATAATTTCTGATACACAATTGATAAAACTGAACTTCAATTGACTAGTTCTGAAATACAATTCATAAATGTGAAAAATAATTGATTAGTTCTGAAACACAATTGATAAAACTGAAATTCAATTGATTATTTCTGAAATACAATTGATAAATCTTAAAACAATTAATACAATTGGAAATGGTGTAGAGCGTCAAAAAGATGTAAATAAAATATTTTATTCAAAGATTTCAATTTAATAAAAAAATAAATATATAATTTTATAAAAAAATTTATTGAAAAAAAAAATTTTAATTTTATAAAAAGAAATTCATTTTGTAAAAGAAATGCATATTGAACTCGTTACCTTCTGAGTTTAGACCTTATTTTAACAAAATATTGTAATTTTTATACAATCAGTGCTCTGCCAGTCTATTATTTTTTGAACAGTTGGCAATATATGTCTGGGATCTTATTTAATCCCAAATAAATGGAGATCTTACGTAGTACCCAAATATAATGCGGCATCTAATTTTATCTGTCATTTTTATGGATACTTTTAGATGTCAATCCCCAAATATATTGCTGTTTCTAATTCGATCTGCCATTTTAATACCGAAATAAATTGCTTGATCTAATTCGATCTGCCATTTTTCTGATAAATTTAGATCCAAGTTTATCCCCAAATATATTGTTGGATCTAATTTAATTAGATATTGCGCGAGATCAATTTTTTTTATTCGGGATATTACTATATATGCCCGAGTAAAAAAAATTGATCTCGCGCAATATCTAATCACATCCAATTTGATATTGTTTAAGATCTGCTGTAATATCTAGCTGATCCAATTAGATCTCAAAATTTGGTGTATCCAATCATATCGTATTAGATCCAATTGTATATATGGGGATAAACTAAGATCAAGTTATATCTCAAAATTGGGAGGTCCAATGATATCTTTGGGGATAAACCTAGATCTATTTTGATCCGAAAATTGGCGGATCCAGCTATATATTTGCGGATATTTTTAGATCTAATTTGATCCGTAAAATGACGGATCCAATTAGATCCAGCTATATATTTGTGGATAAACTTATATCTAATTTGATCTCAATTTTGGCAGATCGAATTAGATCCAGCAATATATTTGTGAATGAACTTAGATCTAATTTGATCCGAAAAAGTGGCAGATCGAATTAGATCTAGCAATATATTTGGGGATAAACTTAAATCTAATTTGATCCGAAAAATGGCACATCGAATTAGATCCAGTAATATATTTGTGGATAAACTTAGATATAAATTGATCTGAAAAATGGCAGATCAAATTAGATCCAGCAATATATTTGTGGATTAACTTAGACCTAAATTTATCCGAAAAATGGCAGATCCAATTAGATCCAGCAATATATTTGTGGATAAACCTGGATATAAATTGAATAGAAAATTGGCAGATCAAATTAGATCCAGCAATATATTTTGGGATTTAGTAAGACCTAATTTGATCCGAAAAATGGCAGATCGAATTAGATCCAGCTATATATTTGTGGATGAACTTAGATCTAATTTGATACGAAAAATGACAGATCGAATTAGATCCAGTAATATATTTAGGGATAAACTTGGATCTAACTTTATAGAAAAATGCCTGATCGAATTAGATCCAGCAATATATTTGGGGATAAACGTGGATATAAATTGATCCGAACATTGGCAGATCAAATTAGATCCAGCAATATATATGGGCATAAACTTGGATCTAAATTTAACCGAAAAATGGCAGATCGAATTAGATCCAGCAATATATTTGGGGATAAACTTGGATCTAAATTTATGCGAAAAAGTAGATCTAGGTATATGTGATCTTCTCCGAGAAAAGGGACCTAGTATGTCAAAAAACGGGTTTGGACTTAAGAGTGGATTCTGGTACCTAAAAGGGTGTAGAATAAGATGAAATGAGTTGAGGCACCTAACCATACCAATTCGCATCTCCCAACTGAATGTGTATTTAAAGTGATAATGCGTTATGAAACTTTAAATGCGTTCTTCTCAAAACTTAATTTTCACACACTAGGTCCCTTTTCTCGGAGAAGGTCACATATATATTTCAGGATTAAGTTGTATCTAACTTTATCTGGAAAACGGCAGATCGAATAAGATCGAGGATTATATTTGGGGATTACGTAAGATCTAAATTTATGAAAAAAATAACAGATGAAATTAGATCCAGTAATATATTTCGGGATTGCGTAAGATTTTAACTTTTTCAATAAGTTGCAGATCGAATTGAATCCAGTGATATATTTAGTGATTTGGTAAAATCTTAAATTTTCCCATAAATTGCAGATCGAATTAGATCCAGCAATTTATTTAGGTATTAAAATGGCAGATAGAATTAGAAACAGCAATATATTTGGGGATTGACATCTAAAACTATCCATAAAAATGACAGATAAAATTAGATGCCGCATTATATTTGGTACTACGTAAGATCTCCATTTATTTGGGATTAAATAAGATCCCAGACATATATTGCCAACTGTTCAAAAAATAATACACTGGCAGAGCACTGATTTTATAAAAATTACAATATTTTGTTAAAATAAGTTTTAAACTCAGAAGGTCTCGAGTTCGATATGCATTTTTTTTACAAAATGAATTTCTTTTTATAAAATTAAAATTTTTTTCTATAAATTTTTTTATAAAATTATATATTTATTTTTTTATTAAATTGAAATCGTTGAATAAAATAATTTTATTTACATCTTTTTAACGCTCTACACCATTTCAATTGTATTAATTGTTTTTAAGATTTATTAATTGTATTTCAGAAATAATCAATTGAATTTCAGTTTTATCAATTGTATTTCAGAACTTATCAATTATTTTTCAGATTTATGAATTGTATTTCAGAACTAGTCAATTGAAGTTCAGTTTTATCAATTCTGTTTCAGAAATTATTAATTGTATTTCCGAAATTATCAAACTGTATTTCAGAAATTATCAATTGTATTTCAGAAATTATGAAATGTAATTTAGAAATTTTTCTCTATTAACTATGATAAACAATCAACAAGTTTTGAAATAGATTTGACTATTTCTGAAATACAATTAATAACTTCTGAAATACATTCCATAATTTCTGAAATACATTTAAAATTTGTGAAATGCAATTAATAGCTTCTGAAATACAGGTATTGTAGTTGAGTTACCATTTATGACCATATATTGCTTAAATAGCACCTTATATGACAATATACTGTTTAAATGGCACCATATATGATATGTTCCCTATTAAAAAAAATAATATGGAGCTTTATATGGTAATATATAACTTAGAGTCATCCACGTACCATTTGATCCGAAAAATGGCCCGATAAAATTGTATCAGTTGTTTATCAGTTTTTAACTTATTGTATCAGTTTAGATCTGAGCTGATTAAATTATGTGTTAATCAGATGAAATTGTATCTGATTTTTGACCTGATACAATTTTATTGGTTTATATCACATGGTATCAGTTTAGGTCCAAATAGATATATTTGTATACAAAATTATATAGTTATATCCCAATTTTGACCTGATATCAGTTTAAAACTTTAATACAATTGTATAAGGTAAATGTCGGATACAATTATATTTTATTTATATAAAATTGAACCAATTACGATCAAACCTGACACCATTACATATAAACCGATAAAATTGCATCAAGTCAAAAATCGGATACAATTTCATCTGATTAACACATAATTTAATCAGGTCTGATCTAAACTGATACAATTAGATAAAAATTTATAAACAATCGATAAAAATATATCGGGCCATTCTTCGGATGAAACTGTATATTTATACAGATATAACTTAATCACATATATGACTATATGTAACTATTTTTATTCGGGTTGTTTAAATAATACGATATATCAAAGTATATGGTACTATATACGGTAGCATATATTATCATATCTGGAACTGTATTAAAAATGTTGTTGAAATGGCACCATATATCATAATGTATGGTTTAAATGTCACCACATATGGTAATATATTGTTTAAATGATACCATATATCAATATATATTGCACCATATATAGTAGCATATATTATTATATCTGAAACTGTATTAAAAATGTTGTTCATGAGGTCCCATATATGAGCATATATTGTTGAAATGGCACCATATATGATAATATATGGTTTAAATGGCACCATATATAGTAATATATTACTTAAATAACACCATGTATAAATATATATTGCACTATATATAGTATCATATATTATCATATCTGGAACTGTATTAAAAATTTTGATCATGAGTTACCATATATGGCCATATATTGTTTAAATGGCACCATATATAATAATATATGGTTTAAATGGTACCATATATGATAATATATGGTTGGAATGGCACCATATATGATAATATATGGTGTGAATGTCACCGTATATGATAATATATTGCTTAAATAGCACCATATATAAATATATATCGCACTATATACAGTACCATATATTATCATATCTGGAATTGAATTAAAGATTTTGTTAATGAAAAAACGTCATATATAATTATATATGGATATACATATCGACATGTATAATTATATATTGTAATATATGCCATATATGATTATATATAATTTTTTTTACTCGGGTGGTGCCATTTAAACCATATATTATAATATATGGTGCCATTTCAACAATATATGCTCATATATGGGACCTCTTGAACAACATTTTTAATACAGTTCCAGATATGATAATATATGCTACCATATATAGTACCATATACTTTGATATATCGTATCATTTAAACAACCCGAATAAATAGTGCCATATATAATTATATATGGTGTTATTTAAGCAATATATTAGCATATATGGTGGCATTTGAACCATATATTATTATATATGGTGCCATTTAAACAATATATGGCCATATATGGTACCTCAGGATCAACATTTTCAATACAGTACCAGATAGTATAATATATGATACTATATATAGTGCCATATATATTTATATATGGTGTTATTTAAGTAATATATTACTGTATATGGTGCCATTTAAACCATATATGGTGCCATTTCAACAATATATGCTCATATATGGGACCTCATGAACAACATTTTTAATACAGTTCCAGATATGATAATATATGCTACCACATATAGTACCATATACTTTGCTATATAGTATCATTTAAACAACCCGAATAAAAATAGTTACCCGATTAAAAAAATTAATATGGGGCTTTATACAGTCATATGTAATTTAACATGTGTCTTTATACAATTTTATCCGAGAAATGGGCCCATATAATTACATAAGTTTGCGTCAATTCAGTTAAAACTTGATATTATCAGATACAAATGTATCCGAATTATGGCGCGATATAATTTGATCAGCTTTTTATATTGTTAAAATTATAGCTGAACTAATAATACAAACATATAAAAAAGCATATATTGTACTACCCGGTTTAATAAGCTTTTTTAGATTTTGATAAAAGAACATTTTACAGGAAAGCACCAACAACTGTTCTATTGCTTTTAACTGTTTGTATAAATTTTGTACCAAAGTTTAAAAGCATGTGCTATAAAAAAAGTCACAAAAAATTTATTTCAATTGCAAATTTTATTTTTAACAGTCTCTGGAAAAATTACCTCTAAAAATAAGTTGTTTTGTCTAAAGAAAATTTGAAAAAAACTTAAAAACAATCGTTTGCGATTTGGTAGCTCATTTCGACGTAAATTGTTGTGGTAAATTTTAAAGAAATGTAAGAGCTTAAGGAGAAATTATTTGTTTCGTCAAAATGATTTAAGAATTCGCTAATACTTACAACACTAATTGCACAAATACAGGAAATAAATGTTACAATTTATTACTTTCTGTTCAAAATTGTACTCGGTAATTACTAGGGCAAGGAATTCCATGCAAATGCATGTTTTTTCTCGATAGTCCAAAACTAATATAGACTAAACATTTATCCGAATCATCAAATTTAGAACAAAATGGCATCGATTTGTAGTTGCATATTTTTGCATATTTCAAATGCATATTTGGTGCCTTTTTAATGAATATTCGTACATATTGTTCATTTTTAGTAGCAGTTTTTATTTTGTAAAAAAATATAAAAAATTGATACGTTTTCATATTTTGATTCAATCAAAATAAACATTCTTAAAACTTTATTGACCTATGGGAAATCTTCGAGTTCTGTGTCTGTTTGCAAAATAACTAACTTAAATATATTTTTCAGTTGTAAAGTGCATTATTTTTGCAAAAATAATAGTTTTTAGTGCATATTTCTTATATTTTTAATGCATATTTTTCATTTTTAAATGCATATTTAAGCGCATATTTTCCATTTTTAAGTGCATGATATTCCTTGCCCTAGTAATAACCCTATGATGAAAACTCCTAATGCTGCAAATGAAATATTTCTTATATATGTAAGACCTTTTATTTATTTTTAACATTTATAATTAGAAAGCCTCATTGGCCAACTAATAAATTACAGAAACAGAAATTAATAAAATTTCGAAGAAATATGATTTTCGAGGTTTTACATATATTAGTGTAAAAGAAGTAGAAAATAAGTCAACAAAAGTCTTGGAAAATGTTCTTAAGTCGACTTAAATTGTTTTGTCAAAGTCCCTAGGCATGCTTATATACAAAATGAGACAGAAATTTTGTCTAGTGTTTGACGTAATATATTATTATATCCAAAAGACGATTGGCAAATTTTCTAGTGATGCTCTGAATGCCGTAATAGATAATTTTATCCAAAACGAAATTGTGCTTTTTTAAATATAATATCATAAAGAAATATATATTATTTTGGATTTTGTACTAAACAAGTATATATAACGTCATACATAATTTGATTAAAAGTATCTAATTAAAAATGCAATATACAATTACATATTGATCAATTTGTAATAAGATCTAACTAAATATGGCATCATATTAAAATTTTTTCAGAAAAAAAAATTATATATGGATACATATATATATGCCCGGTTATATACACTGGCGTACAAGAAAATATATGGGTATATAAAATCATATCCCGGTGAAAAATGTCCATATATGAACATTTATGGTTCAACCATATATGTATGGATCCGAAAAATGAGGTAACACCTAAGTATATGTTCATATATGAACATATATGAACATATACATTTATTAAATATATGCGAATACATGCGAACGTTGCTGTCCTTTATTATAAGGTTGTACGATAGATATAAATTTATGTATGACATTCAAATTAGGCGCTACATATGTTCCTTTTTTTATTCATGGCATTAAATATAATTCCATATTTATCCAAATATGAGTTCCTTTTACATATATGGAAAAATGTATTCTTCGAAATATGTTCATATACAAGTCCCTTTTGCATAAATTGAATAACATATACTTTCATATTTGTCCATATATGAGTACCATTTCCATATTTGAAATAACAGATACTTCCATATATTTTTTCCATATATGAAATCACATATACTTCCATATATGTTCATATAAAATCCATATATGTTCATAAAAAATCCATATTTGTTCATATGTGTCCATACATAAACCATATATAAACATGTTTGAGCGTATATGAACATTTTTCACCGGGATATTATTAAATACAAACGTTTTTACTCGGGTACATATAGTCATATATGTGATTAAGTTATATCTGTATAAATATACAGTTTCATCCGAAGAATGGCCCGATATATTTTTATCAAATGTTTATCAATTTGTATCTAATTGTATCAGTTTAGATCTGACCTGATTAAATTATGTGTTAATCAGATGAAATTGTATCCGATTTTTGACCTGATACAATTTTATCGGTTTATATGTAATGGTGTCAGGTTTGATCGTAATTGGTTCAATTTTATATACACAAATAAAATACAATTGTATCCAACATTTACCTTATACAATTGTATCAAAGTTTTAAACTGATATCAGGTCAAAATTGGAATATAACTATATATATTCTAAATTACATTTCATAATTCTGAAATACAATTGATAATTTCTGAAATACAGTTTGATAATCTCTGAAATACAGTTGTGAATTTCGGAAACACAATTAATAATTTCTGAAATACAATTGAGAAATCTGAAATTCAATTGACTGGTTCTGAAATACAATTCATAAATCTGAAAAATAATTGATAACTTCTGAAATGGTGTAGAGCGTTAAAAAGATGTAAATAAAATTATTTATTTAAAAAAATTCAATTTAATAAAAAAAATATAATTTTATAAAAACATTTATAGAAAATAAAATTAATAATTTTATAAAAAGAAATTCATTTTATAAAAAAAAATGCATAGCCGAGAACGGTATCGAACTCGAGACCTTCTGAGTTTAAACCTTATTTTGACAAAATATTGTAATTTTTATAAAATCAGTGCTCTCCCAGTGTATTATTTTTTGAACTGTTGTCAATATCTGTCTGGGATCTTATTTAACCCGAGAAAAATAGTTAGATAGTGTCATATATAATGTGATTGGGTTATATCTGACAATGAATGGAGTCACATTAAGACACATATCATCATATAGAACTATATCTGATATTATTTTTTCAACGAATTTTTTGTATGGTAAATGATGTTATTACATATCCCCAAATCTGACTCTATATATAACTACCCAGTAGCAAATGGTCGAACTAGTTCTAAAATATACTAGTTTCTTGTCTAGTAATTACATAACTAGTTCTCAAAATAATCATTTTGAACCAGTTGTGTACTAGTTAAATACGATCTATGTAGAGACTGTTTAAAAAAATTACCTGAATTAAAATATGAGATTTGAAATTATTTTTTTTGCATTTATATTTAATTAAAAAATCAGAGTTCGTAAATAAACACTTAAATTTTTTTATTGTGAATTGAATTGAGGTGTAAATCAACTGTTACAGTACTGGTGCCAAAGAGTCAATCCAGAACTAGTTTAGTAAATTTCTTATAAGAACCAGTACATCTTCTTGTTTTTCTTCCAAAATCAATAATCTTTAAAAATTTGTATACCTAATAGTTTCATTGAAACTGTGCAGAGATTTCAAAAGATTGAATTTAAATACGAGTTTTGAAATACTACCTTTGTTTGTAATACGTGATACATTCTGAGTTTGCAAATAAACACTAAAATGTTTTATTGTCATTAGAAATCATAAACACAAAATATTTGAAATTTCATTTAGTAAATGGATATAATTATCTCAGTAAGAGGAAACTATCGGTCTAATCTGCGTTTTATCAAAGGAAAAACCTCTGTTTTTTAACTATATAATTCAGATACAACCAACTGGTACAGTACTATTTCCAAAGAGTCACTTCGGAACTAGTTCCGCGATTGTCACATTAGCACCAGTTTCGCTCCCTATTTTTCGTCCTTAAATTGTAATTTTCAAACTAGTTATACAACTAGTACCAAAGTGGGAGTTTAGCGACAATTGCCCCCATCCCTATGACATCTCCATGTTAAATTCTACAGTTGTTTGTATGGAGAGGCGGTAGAACTCGTACTAGTTGCCTGGTTTAAATAAACTACATAGTACATAACTGGTTCTGAACTAGTATTTTTTGCAACTGGGTACATAAGCCTTATAAAACTAATGAAATTATATGTAGTGACCGATATGATTATATATGATATTAAGTTTTATAACACTGTATGGTCGTCGTACTAAAAATATATTTTAATTTTATATAACTTTCTATATAATCCCGTAGAAATTAATATATAGTTCAACATCAAATTTAGTTGTCTGCAAATTAAGAGTTAATTACTCCATAGCCAAATAATTTTCACGTTATTTTTTTTGCATGTAAAATCATGTTAAAAAATAATGCGTACGAGTTAGAAGACAAAAGCATTCAACTAAATTTTTATTTTATGTTATAAAATTTGGGTCTTTGATATTTTCCAAACTATACAAATTTCTATGTCAATTTAATAGCTGGTATGCATAAAAAGCATACCTACTATCAGAAAAAAGTATATAAAATCAGATATTTTTATATCGAATTAGATATAATATGATGTCCTGGATATGGACAAATCTCGGATCAAACTGTATCAAATTATATCTAATTTTATATAATTAGACACACGTATAAATAAATTGCTGGATCTAATTCGATCTGCAATTTATGGGATAAATTAAGATCTTACCAAATCCCCAAATATATCACTGGATTTAATTCCATCTGCAATTTATAAATATATTACTGGATCGTATTTCATCTGTCATTTTTTGGATAAATTTAGATTTAACTTAATCACCCAAATATATTGCTGGATCTAATTCGATCTGCCATTTTTCGGATCAAATTAAATCTAAGTTTATCCACAAATATATTGCTGGATCTAATTCGATATGGCATTTTTCGGATAAATTTACATCCAAGTTTATCACTAAATATATTTCTGGATCTAATTCGATCTGCCACTTTTTCGGATCAAATTAGATCTAAGCTTATCCACAAATATATTGCTGGATCTAATTCGATCTGCCAAAATTGAGATCAAATTAGATTTAAGTTTATCCACAAATATATAGCTGGATATAATTCGATCCGCCATTTTTCGGATCAAATTAGGTCTAGGTTTATCCCCAAGATATCATTGGACCTCCCAATTTTGAGATATAACTTGATCTTAGTTTATCCCCATATATACAATGGGATCTAATACGATATGATTGGATACACCCAATTTTGAGATCTAATTGGATCAGCTAGATATTACAGCAGATCTTAAACAATATCAAATTGGATATGATTAGATATTGCGCGAGATAAATTTTTTTTACTCGGGTTTTTGTTTTTCCATAATATGTTTTTATACCCTACACCACTATGTGGTCAGGGTATTATAAGTTTGTGCTGATGTTTGTAACACCACAAAATATTGGTCGTAGACCCACCTTATAGTATACCGATCGGTTCAGAATTTGTTTTTATTTCGATTTAACGATGTCCGTCCGTCCGTCTGTCCATGCAATCTTGTGCGCACTCTACAGGTCGCAAATATTAAGATATTTTGATGAAATTTGGTACGCAGACCTATGTTGGCCCAAGGACGAACAAGTTTGATTTTGGTGAACATCGGTCCATGTTTAGACCTAGTGCCCATATAAGGGTCCTACCAAAATTATATTGTTTATATTGTTTATTCGTAAATATTAAGATATTTTGACGAAATTTGGTACGCAGACCTATGTTAGCCCAATAACGCAGCCTATTGATTTTGGTGAACATCGGTCCATGTTTAGACCTAGTGCCCATATAAGGGTCCTACCAAAATTATACTGTTTATACGCTGCAGGTCGCAAATATTAAGATATTTTGATGAAATTTGGTACATAGACCTATGTTGGCCCAATAACGCAGCCTATTGATTTTGGTGAAGATCGGTCCATGTTTAGACCTAGTCCCCATATAAGGGTCCCACCAAAATTATATTGTTTATACCATGCAGGTCGCAAATATCAAGATATTTTGATGAAATTTGGTACATAGACCTATGTTGGCCCAAGGACGAAGCCTATTGATTTTGGTGAACATCGGTCCATGTTTAGAACTAGTGCCCATATAAGGGTCCCCCCAAAATTGGCTTGGTTACAAACTGCAGGTCGCAAATATTAAGATATTTTAATGAAATTTGGTACATAGACCTATGTTGGCCCAAGGACGAAGCCTATTGATTTTGGTGAACATCGGTCCATGTTTAGAACTAGTGCCCATATAAGGGTCCCCCCAAAATTGGCTTGGTTACAAACTGCAGGTCGCAAATATTAAGATATTTTAATGAAATTTGGCGCGCTGACTCACATTATAGAAAATTTTGACACAAGCCCCAATTTAACCCATTCGAATTTCGGATCCAAACAATACACCAGACTGGTGTAGGGTATTGTATAGTCGGTATACCCGATTTTAACCTTTTTACTCGTTTTCTGCTTGAAAAGTTTTACTAGCCGAAATTTATCCAGTAAAAATGGTTAGGAGGAAAAACTATCATTAGTTGCCACTTTTTTCTCTAATTTTTGCTTTTGTTTATTGATTATTTATTAACGAATTCAGCAAAAATTTGAACAAATTTGTTCAAATTATCCAGCCTAAATTGTCAGCAAATCATCCAAAAGAAGTAAGTTTTTAACAGAATTAT